>JAADYG010000012.1:0-115753 GCA_023338115.1 Phytopythium boreale
CAAGTGCGGAAAAAAATGCTGCCATCGTCTCAAATACGATTTGAGGAGTATTTGGGCCGATTTTGAGCGTTGTAGAGTTCCTGTTGGCTGATTTTCGGGCCAAAATTGCGACCTCATTTACTTTTGGCCAGGACTGTACAATATATGTTACAGCAGTACATTTAGCGAAATAACCGATACATTTTGACGTTGAACGTTAGTAGATTTAACATATATACTGAGTTAAAATATTTTGTATGTCATGACACTCTTCGTGCGGTTCATTTTTTTTTTTCAGCATGTTTTGACCGGCTCACAAACCGAAGAGCGCAGTCCGACGATATGGCGGCGGCCTCGATCGTCGTCGAGAACCTCCGCGAGCGCGAGTCGGTCGGCTACCCGCTTGTCCTGCTCGAAGGCCACGTCTGCCTTGCTACCAGTCGCGACAGCGTCGGTGGAGATCGTCCGCTTCCTGCCAATTGCTTTCTAGACGCGCGGGTTCGCGGCGTCGACAAGAGCTGGCGGTGGCCGGTCGCGCGACGCAGCGGAGCGTTCAAGGCCTTCGTGCTGCTGCCACACCCAGGCGAGTTTGCGATCGCCCTCCGGCTCGAGGAACCTGCCTGCGAGCGCGTCTTCCACGTCGCGTACGCGCCGCCCGCCGTGCCAAAGTACACAGTGCGCTTCTACTATCAAAAGTGCGACGATGCGACCGACAGCGCGCGAGGGTTCGACGCCCCATCGGGAGTCGACGCGTCGGACGCCGCGGCGATCGCAAAGATCCAAACGGCTGCGCTGCTGATGCAAACCGCGACGGCGGAGATGCTGCACGCCTCCGGTCTTGGGCGCCGCAGCTTTGCTCTTGAGTTCGAGGACGGACTTCCAGCGGTGCGACTACTGCGCTCCAGCTTCTCCAACTCCACCGCGAGGTCCATCCGCGATCAGGAGCTGATTCAACGCGTCCGTCAGGATATTGAAGCGCTGGGGTTCGACTCCGACCAGGAGCGCGAGTTCAAGCACGCCGTCATCCTCGGATGCTCCATTTACAACCCGGAGACACGGAAAGCGGAGGGGCACACGGCTCTCGGGGGCGGCAAAGTCGGCATCTTTGGCTCGTGCGGGCTCCATACGTGGCCGTCCCAGCTTGAGGAGCTGAATGCATGCTGCTTGAACAACACGAAGATCGACACGACGCGTCTGCTGGACGATAGCTGCTACCGCGGCACGTTTTGGGCCAATTTCGCCACGGGGATCGGCGCGTTCCTCCACGAACTGGGCCACACCTTCGGCCTCGGACACGCTGAGAGCGGCATAATGGCGCGCGGATTCGACGACATGAACAAGCTGTTCTCAGTCTACGAGATCAGCGCGAGTTCGCCGGCCAACGGGTACATTCGAAACAGGAAAGACCGCAGCCGGCATGGATTCCTCGACCTGAACTACGAGCAGATCTCCGAGGTTGCCCAAAGGGGAGGCGCGCACTGGAACCTGGGCTCCGCTGCACTTCTCACGCACTGTCCGTGGATCTCGGGGCAGGAGAGGAAGTCGCGGGTCGGTTCGACAATCAGCTGGGACAATTCAGTTCGAGGCCCGGTCGGGCACGGCACGTACGACGGTGACCAGCATCCATTGGCTCGCTGTTCGAGCCACGATGGAGGCGGAAGTGCAGACATTGGTGGCGTTCTTATCAAAGCCGGGAAATATGTGCACAGCATCGAAACGCGCACGCATGAAGAGATGGCCATGCTGCTGGCATCAGACGAATGTCACTCTACCGGGAACAAGCATTGGGTTGTTCTCCTAGAGAGCGAGTACATCCAGCAAGTGGACGTTCGCGCAATGGCGTGGATCGACGGGCTGCAAATCCACACCAATTTGCGAACCACCCGCTGGTTTGGAGGCTTCGGCGGCAAGATTCACTCGTTGAAGGCTGCAGATGGGTATGCAGTAAGCGGCTTCATCGGTACCCGAGGCAATTGCTACGTTGGAACGCTGGGGATTCGCTGTCGACCGGTTGCTGGCGGGATACCACCGAAGAGGCCCCTTATCACCACTGGGGACTCGCAAACGCAGCCAGCGACTCATCGATTCGCACCCGCTGGCTTGGCGTTGGAAGGACCTCAAACCACGTTTGAGTATAGCAAGCGCGACGCCCTCGCACCCGGAGGGGCCGTCATCATTCGGAGCAGCTCGCACATCGAGGCGTTCCGCGTTGTATCTCCGCAAATACTTGCGAACAGCATCGAGTACCCAGAGCACGAACCCCAGTATCGCCCAAACGAGCACGTCTTCCTGATGATGCCAGGCGAGGAACTTGTGTCCATGGAAGTCAAGAGCGGCCACTGGGTTGACGCAATTCGCTTCTGGACGAACTGTCGTTTGAGTCCGTGGTATGGCGGAGTGGGTGGACCGCAGAGCGTGTTCATGGAGTGTCCTCCGGGCTATTGCATCACGGGGTTCTTCGGCTCCCACGGCCAGCGCTATTTGGGCTCCATTGGTGCCATCTACGCCCCCAAGACCGCTGTGCTTAGTAACGATACCAGATACGACCTAGCAACGTACCCCATTGAACGGGTTGATACAGAACCGACTGCGTTTTCGCTGACGGGGAGAGGCTGCACCGACCATTATTCCCCCGGACGTCCGTCCTGCGGGGTCTTGGTCGGCGTCACGCGCGGCGGCGTCACATTCATCGAGTCGTTCCAGTCGGTTGAGGAGTGCATTTCGGTCGCTCAGATCCTCTCCGAGACATCAAGCGCGGCCATTTCGTTCCACTGGATATCGCTCTCACCCGGCGAGTCGGTGGTGCAGATTGACGTGAGCTTCCGCACTTTGTCCATCGATAATGAAGCAGCCTCGGCCGATAGAGCGGCGCGCTTCCACATTGACGGCGTGTGCGTCCACACGACAAGTCGGTGCAGCGAGTGGCTCGGTGTGTTTCATGACGGCAAGCACGTCAAGATCTATGTTGCCCCTCGTGGCTGCGGCGTGCTGCACTTGTCCGGTCAATATGGTTCGAGCGGCAGTTCGATCGTCGACATCACTGGCTTCACTGCGCCACTTTGCGTCAGCGACGGTGGCGTTGACCAAAGCCACGGCGCAGACCTGTTGCCATTGGGAAGTCTCGTGAAGCTCGCTCGTTGGGGCATGGATGTGCGGATCGAAGCAGCCTCGCCCGAGTTCTCGATCGACACCGTCGTCGTGTCGAGGCGCACCCCTCGCGAGACTCTGGACTCGCACGCGTGGCTTTGGTCCGCCTTCTTCGAGCCCGAGACGGCAGCACCGGCGTGCCATCGGTGGTGCATCCCCCAACGCATGCTCGAAAGCCACTTGCGGCCCGAACAACTGGCGAGTGACGCGCAGTCTCGACTCGATGCGGTGAAGGACCTGGTGCTGAGCGCCACTGACACCGGCGGCTGGAGCTAACTAACAACGGTGGCCGTGGTAAACACATACTTCGTCAGTGAGCCACAGCATTGATGTAAATGTGATCTGTTGATTGTTCTCGTTGCTGTCTCTTGTTGGTCGGTGTCGTTCGCTTTAGCACTCTAATGCCATCCTCAGTTGTCCCTGGCGTCCTCCGAGCCGACGTGGGGCGCCACCTGCTCCATGAAAGCGAGTGCGACCGAGCTCTCACGGAAGCCGCGCAGCAAGTCGCGGCACTGCTCCTGCTCGAGCGCCTTGAAGACGGCGTAGTGTTCGTCCGCGACGACATCCGCGACCTCCAGCGACTTGACAAGCAACGGGCGCGCGAGCTCCACCTTGGCGTCCAGCGGGTAGTGCTTCAGCCGCATGATGATCTTGGTCGACTCGAGCTGGAGGCTGTGCAGGTTGAACACCAGCTGCGGCAAGCACAGCCGGCGCACGGTCGCGTCCTGGCTTTCGTCGCGCGAGCAGTTCAGCATCCAGCCGTTCTCGAAGCGCAGCACCTCCAAAATGGCGCTCGTAGCGCGCGAGACGTGGTACATGACGTCGGCCAGGAAGATCTTCTCCTCGCTGTACAGCGTCAGCGTAGCCGCCTCGGCGACGCAGCTTCTCCATAAATTATACTCTTCACCCGCCTGCACGTATACCTGCCAGCACAGAAACTCGCGGACGCACGCGTCGATCTCGCTCTCGTCCTTTGACTGCACGGCCCGGTGCTGGTTCACAATCGCCGGCGAGTCCTCGGGCAGCGCCTCCTCGACCAGCTCACGAAAGGCCGCAAACTTGCCTTCCAGCACGAATTCGCGAGCCAAAAGGTTCGAGCGTGCCACCGCCTCGGCGCGGTGTTCGCAGTAGAAGCACAGGAACTCGAGCATCTTGATGCGTTTCCGGTCGATGGCGGTGGTCGCAGCATCCGATTGGAACGCGCTTCCCTGAATCTGATCGACGGCAATCGCGCGGTAGTGCTCGCACATGCGCTCGACGACTGTGCGCACCACAATCGACACAATGTCCATGCTCGAGTACTCCAGGATGCGCTTCACGCACACCTCGCGCTCCAAGTGGTCCTCCACCGTTGACAGCATCTGCACGTAAATCTCGACAGCGCCATCTAGAGGCAGCTGCGCCACGTAGATCGGCACGAGCTGCAGCTGGCGATGCTTGACCAGGTGACGGATGTACATCTTGAGGATCATGTGACCCGCCTGCTCGTCATGCGGTTCATCCGTGAACTTGGCAAAGAGCACAAAGTGCGCGGCGAACCGCAGCAAACTGGGCGAGGTGGCGTCTGCTTGCACATTTGCGTCTAGCTGAAGATCCCAGTTATACGAGTCGTCACTGGGGTTGAACATGAGCGCGTCCAAGATGCCTGAGATGATGTGGTCGAACTTGGCGGTGACGAGCTTCGTCTGGATCAGGCAGTGCGGCTGGTTCGCTTGCGCGCGCACGGCATCATTCTTGCTCTCTCGCAGCTCATCAAACAGCGAGTCGAGGCTCACCTGGTAGCGTTTCAGGTACTTCATCTTGTCCAGTAGACTCGAATAGTGGCGCAGGTTGTGCGCATTGTTGCCAGCAATCAACTGGGATGACTGGGTCTTGACTTGGAGCAGCTTGTACAAGATTTCGTCTTGCTGATGCTCGATGAGCCCGTGGAGAAACGCCCAGCAATGGTCTTCCCACGACCCGCAGAACGCGCTCTTGACAATCACCTCGACATTGCCGCTCATCGCCGCGTACACGAGATTTTCGTACTGTCTGGATTGAACAGTGCTCGGCTTCGAAATGTTCCCGTTGCTTCCCTGCTCAGAGAACTTCCAGCACGTTGACTTCCACAATGCTCGAAGCGGGTTGCCCCAACGCTCCAGTGACGACGACGATTCGCTCCCAGCCGAGTCACTGACGCCAAGCGGAGCGCCGCCTGAAAGACTCGCAGCGCGCCATGCTTGGCCCAGACGAACGCACAGCTCGACAGCATCAGAGACGCGTCCGGCCCGGACGTAGTTCCAGATGACCTTCAGGAGCTCCGCCTCGTCCTCCATGTCGTCTTCGAGGATATGTTCGTCACCGTCACGAAGCACGGCGTCGGGGTCCATGCGGATCGAGTCTTCGCCGGGGTACAGCTGCGTCTTCATAACCTTCAGTGTCCTCGACGCGCTCGCATCGCGCTTGTCGCTAATAGCGATGATCCGCTCCGATGCCATATTCTCCAGCCAACGCTTCACTGCTAACTGGATCTTGTAGTTCTCATTCTGCGTCTCCAACAGACGAATGGCGTCGTCCTCCATCATCTCGAAGTTGAGGTCGTCGCTCTCGGATCCAAGCAGCATGAGAGCGTCCCCGCCATCGCGCTCAGCCGACTTGGTGTCGCTGCAAACTTGGCGCAGCTCCAGCAATAACCGCCACGTGTTGCGTTCGTCTCTCAGCTCCCTGATGGTCGTCTGAATACGCTCGCTGGAGACCGAGTTCGCGCTGAAGCGACCTGTCTTCGCGACGGCGCTCGCTGTTTTCTCCAGCTTGACTAACTGCGCCTGGAGAACATCCACGTACTCCTCCAGCAGCTTCTCGCAGTACCGATCCGTGTCTTGCACGCGATCCGCGTATTCGTAAAAGTCCGAGATGATCTCGGCGAAGCTGGTCTCTTCCGGACGAATGTGGCGCGAAAGAGCGCCTCCCTGCGATGACGAAGCGAGCGAGAGCGACTTTGTGATACCTGACAGCTCAACGATCGCTGAATCAACCGACTGCGACTCCGACACCTGCATGTCCGAAGCCACTGGCGCTGCGTACGCGTCCGCAATCGACGAAATGGACAGCCGCGGGTCAGCGCGCGAGCCCGAAGACAGCGAAGAGAAGCGCGTGGTGCTGCCGAAGAACCCGATCCCGGAGCTGCCCATGGCCTTGACGATGTGGATCACGCCGTTGAACATCATGCCGCAGTCGACCACAAGCCAGTCGTCTTCGACGAGCTGTCCATCGAACATGACGCGAGCGTCACGAGCCGAGAAGCCGAGGTCCTTGGCGCTCTGGCGCTTCTCGCAGAAGGCCAGCTTGAGCTCACGGATGGTCGTGAAGCGCGGGTCAATGTCAACATACTCAACCGAGTGGTCCGGGAAGATGCCCTTGACGTGTAAGAAGCCCTTGCGTACGGAAATGGAGACTACAGGGCCGAGTTCGGCATCTTCCGGCGCCGCCAAGCTGCCGTTCGCTGTTTGTTCGCTGGTCGCGCGCTCCAGGAAATCGCCCGGGCCCTCCGCCGACATGTCGTCATCGACAAACAAGTGGCCGTTCGAGGCCGAGAGCACGTTCGGGTCTGTCGTCGCCTCGGACGCGTTCGAGTTGGTCGCCGAGAAGTGAAACGTGTCCGTGCTCATGGCCAGGTTCGTGCGCGAGTTGCCGAGCCCCGTGGACCCGTAGCCGCTGCCCGACGGCGCGAAGTCGTCCAACGAGGACAGCAAGTTCATGGCCTGGTCGGCGTTGTCCATCAGCCGCTGCACGCGCGCGCTGCGCTTGGATCCGGCGCCCTCCGTCGTCGACATCGCGGCCAACAATCGCGCGCGGGTGCTGTCTGTGTTTGCGCGGCTCTACAGGCCCGTGAAGTGCAGTGAGGCGGGTCCGGCGATGACCGGCTGGCCCACTGAGAGATATAGAGGGACAGAAGAGCGGGGAATCGCCGGGAAGAAGCGCACAGACCCGAGACTGCCCGCGCCGATTTGCCTCCTTTGAAATCGGCTTTTCTCGTCGATAGCGACCGTCCCGCCCCCCGTTGGCGCGCCATCCAAAGGAACAACCTCGAGGTGGAACTTTATTTTCCCTATTAAGTACGATGTATTAGGTTTATTTGTAGCAGTTAAGTTCGCGAACCCTCCCACTAAGTTCGATTGATGCTGAATCGCCGGTGGCACTGCCGCGGCACATGCAAGTCTCTCCCGGGGGAGGACCTCATCAATTGTATAACCGTACTCGAGGTGCAAAGCATGATCTTGTTGCATTGCATATGCCAACACAGTGGATGCGAGCGTGCAGTGGGCACGTTTCACTTCAAAGCTGGAGTCTTCCGGTTCGGCTTGAGATGGCTACACTTTTGCACGACGACTCCCCGGCTTGTGGTTGAATACCAGCCCCCACAGCGCGAACAAGCGAAAATTAGCGTACCTATTGCACCCACCATGCCTACCTTGCAGGGACACCAGCACAGTCAATCGCAACGGATCCATTTGGACGCCAAAGGCCACGGCATTGAAGCGGGTCAATTTTCTTGTGGTGTTCCAACAGATCCCGCCGTTGGTTCCACCTTATATTCGAGGTTTTATTTTAAATAAAACCCCATATTCAAGGGTTTTATCGCCCTTCCGACGCGAGCACCAGACATCTGCGGGGCAAGCAATCCCGGAAAGGACAACTTGAGTCGATACCATCCCGACCATCATGGCCAAGACGAAGGCGAGCAACGCGGGCGTGAAGCTGCTGATCGGCGCGGCGCCGGGCGACGAGGAGATCAAATGCTTCGCGGCGCTGGCGGCCACGGGCGCGGCCTACTCGGTGGGCCCCTCGGACCCCAAGTACGCGAGCTGCGGGCCCCAGCTCGTGGTGGCGAACGCCAAGACGCAGCAGGAGGAGGTGGTGTTCTCGGCCAACGCCGTGTGCCGCTACGTGGCGGCCGCGAACGAGAAGGACCAGCTGCAGTTCGACGACCTCGCCGTCGACGAGTGGCTTGAGTGGGAGTCCAACGTGCTCGCACCGTGGGTGCGCCAGGCGAAGAAGCAGAAGGGCAGCGCCGCGGAGCTCGCGGACCAGCTCGTGGCCATTCTCGCGACCAAGGAGGAGGCGCGCGCCAAGAAGAACGCGCCGATCGAGTTCCTTTTCGGCAGCAAGCTCTCGCTCGCGGATATCGTTGCCGGTGTGACGCTTCGCGCGGCGCTGGAGCTCGTCAAGGACAGCAACGCTGAGATCATTGCGGTCTTCCGTTCCTACGTCGCCCAGCTCTTTGCCCGTGACGTGTTTGTGGCGGCCACCAAGCTTGTCGCGTCGGGCGGCAAGCCGGCCGCTGCTGCCAAGCCTGTTGCGCCCACTCCGTCCACGTTCAAGCTTGACGAGGAGCTGGCGCGCGGTCTGACGTACCACAACATTCTGGGCGTGGTTGAGTCGATCTTCGATGCGGCTATTAAGGCGGCGTACCCGGGTCTGGACATCCCGGCGGTCGAGGTGACGCGCACGAACTCTAAGAACGCCAAGTTCGGCGACTACCAGTGCAACTCGGCAATGGCCATCTTCACGGCGCTCAAGGGCACACCGAACGCCGCCAAGTCGCCGCGCGATGTCGCAACGGCCATTATTGCCGGTATGCCTACGAACACGGTGCTCGAGCGTCTGAGCATTGCTGGCGCGGGTTTCATCAACGCGTTCCTCACGCCTCAGTTCGTGGCGACGCGCCTGCAGAACATCCTGATCAAGGGAGTGAAGGCGGCGCCGCAGAAGAAGCAGAAGATTGTGGTCGACTTTTCGTCGCCCAACATTGCGAAGGACATGCACGTCGGTCACTTGCGCTCGACGATCATTGGCGACACCATGTGCCGTATCCTTGAGTTCCAGGAGCACGATGTGGAGCGCATTAACCACGTCGGTGACTGGGGCACCCAGTTCGGTATGCTGATTTGCCACTTGACGGAGACGTACCCGAACTGGGAGACGGAGATGCCGAACGTGGAAGACCTGACGCTGCTGTACAAGGCCGCGAAGCAGCGTTTTGACGAGGACGCCGAGTTTAAGGAGCGATCCAAGGCGCAGGTTGTGCTTCTCCAGTCGGGCGACGAGAAGTCGCGCAAGGTGTGGAAGACGCTGTGCGAGATCAGTCGCAAGGAGTTCCAGAAGGTGTACGACCGTCTGGGCGTGTCGCTCAAGGAGATGGGCGAGTCGTTCTACAACCCGATCATCCCCGGCGTGCTCGATAAGGTCCGCGCTAAGGGTCTGATGGAGGACAGCAACGGCGCTGAGGTTGTGTTCACTTCCAAGTACAAGCAGCCTTTCCTGCTGGTCAAGAGCGACGGCTCGTACCTGTACGCGACGACGGACATTGCGGCGCTCTGGTACCGTCTGCACGAGCTGAAGGCCGATCGCATCATTTACTACACGGACTACACGCAGAAGGACCACTTCAACCTTCTGTTCGAGGTCGGTCGCATGGCCGGCATCTACGACCCGACTGTTCAACGCGCGGACCACGTTGGCTTCGGCACGGTCAACGACGAGTCGGGTAAGCGCTTTAAGACGCGCTCCGGCGAGGTTGTGCGTCTGGTGGAGCTGCTGGACGAGGCCAAGGCTCGCATGAAGACGCAGCTTGTTTCGCGTATCGAGGCCGGCCAGACGTCTCTCCCCATGGACCAGGTCGACGTCGCCGCCGAGAAGCTCGGATACGGCGCGGTCAAGTACTTTGACCTTCGTCAGAGCCCCACGTCGAACTACATCTTCAGCTTCGACCGCATGCTGTCGACGAACGGCGACACGGCCGTGTACCTCATGTTTGCGTACGCGCGTCTGTCGTCGATCCTGCGCAAGTCGGGCGTGGACATGGACGCGCTTTCGAAGCAGGCCGACTCGCTGATCAAGCCTGTGCATGCGACGGAGACGGCGCTGGCGGTTGAGCTGCTGCAGCTGCAGGACGTCATCTGGTTCATCAACAAGGACCTGAACTCGAACCGCCTGTGCAACTACCTGTACACGCTGGCGGAGAAGGTGCAGACGTTTGTGACGTCCTGCCGTGTGCTCGGGAGCGAGGAGCAGAGCAGCCGCCTGCTGCTGTGCGCTGCGACGTTGCGCGTCATGGCGACGTGCTTCTCGCTCATCGGCATCGACCCCCTCGACCAGATTTAAAAGGCTGGTGCAGGCGCTTGATAGACGGTGATTGTGTGTTCCAGCGGTTAACGAGCAACGAGAGACGAACACGAGGCAGGTTACACGGATGGACAAATCGGATGGTCTCCTACTGCAACAACAACACACAGCTTGACATACAGTGCCAGTGCCACCACAAGCCACAGAAGCACACCAATCTCCATCGCATCGGGGAGCCTGGCTTCTGAACCTTTCCTTCACCTGGACTACTTGAATTATTTACCTTTGTGACCCTCTCATATGATATTATTTTTGAATTGTATGACTGTAATGCTGCCAGCCACTTCAACTACGTCAGTGCCGTGCGGATAGAATCCGCTAACGCGTGACGTAGAGCTCTACAACCACGACATCGGGTGCGCTTCACGCGAATGGGCAGACAAGTCTGTCTAATATAACTACAGTACAGTATACTGCCCGCATCGTCTTCTCATTCCCCGCCTGGCCGGCGTGCTCCGTCCGTTCAATGATGGGTGGGCGAAGCACCGCGAAGGCGCCACATTTTCATGATGGCAGGTTCTCGAAATGTTGTTCGCATCGTCTATTATATATCGCATTCAATTTAGATCATTTCGGACGCACTGGAATCACAACCGACACTTGGACGGGACGACGGCCATCGACAGCTACACGCACAACAGCAAACACCCACGACGAAGGGGCGAGCCCCGCTGGAGAGCGGACGCTTGCGCCAGGACGACATTCCACTGCTTACGCGGCCGTGCTGAACTGGACGCCCGTGTAGGTCTCGAGCACGGTGCAGTCCGCGAGGATGAAGCGCAGCGAGTAGGCCGAGAGCTTGACCGTGTCGTCGTCGTCCTGTTGCTGCGACATCTCTTCGTCGTTGTCGTCGTCGCCGATCACGTCGTCTGCTGCTGATGAAGACGAGGCGTCGTCCGCTTCCTCCTCGTTCGCGGCAGCCAGCACCTCGGCCTCCAGCTCGCCCGACGGCGAGTACGACGGCGGCGGCACGGAGCCGATGTCGGCGGCGGAGAGCTGCAGCTCGGACGGCACTTGGCCGCCCACGAGCTCCAGGTACTCGTGCGTGAGCTGTCGGATCTTCTGCTGGATGCGCGCGACTTGCTCCGGGTCCGTCACGTGCGCCATGTACTTGCACAGGTGCTGGATCTTGATGAGCTTGGACGATACCTGGCGGTACGGCCACCGCTGGATGTTCTTGCGCCGGCACACGCGCTTGATCACCGCCTCGCAGCTGCCAAGGCGCTTGGCCGCTTCTCGCAGCGGCAGGTGGTAGTACTGCTGCAGCTCAGCCAGCTCGAAGTCGGTCGCGGCGCCACTCATGGTGTCTGTATGTGCTGTGCTGTACCGGGAGAATCTGACGGGAAGGCGCTCGCTCACTGGTGATTTTGTAAAATGAGGAGTGCACTCGCGCGCGCGCTGAGCTGACGCGCCGTTGGGTGGCCGAGAGCGCTCGGTGGGCGAGGGGACAGAGCAGGCCCCACATAATCAGGATTAGAGATCAGGACCGCACGCGCCCGTGGAGGAACAAGTCGCTGGGCGCGAGGCCCGGGCGATACAGTGGGCTTCTGGCGGATCTCGAACGTACCAGCGCACGCGGGCGGCTTTATCCAGACGGTGGTGACGTCCAGGGGGAGACGGGGACGGGACGAGAGGGGCGCCAGGATTAGAAAAAGGGAGGAAGCAAGGAGAAGAGGCGGACCGAGCGATGCGATGGTGGTCGTCCACGCACTGTACGAGCCGCCTGCATCTTCGGTTGATTCACCGCATCCCACGCCCGCCGAGTCCTTACATTCTACAGTACGATCTGTACATGTACGTATACTGTACTGTATGTAAGCATCTCGATCGATCTCCTCGGGAAGAAGGGAGCGCTTCAGTTCGCGGAACTAGAATTGACTGGCTTACCCATCCCCACCGCTTGACGCGCGCCACGTTGAGACTTGAAGCCGCAAGGACACCGCACATTCCGACAACGTACATATAAAACTGTACTTTGTCTACGTACACAAACCGTACCGTATGGCGGCAAGGGGCATTAATTTCACTTGATTATTGTAAGGATGACAGGTGGTGTGGCGAACGGGCACAACATCAACGAATTCAACATATAATTGAATCGACTGAACGTATAAGAATCATGTTTTGGACGGACGCAAGATCGATTCTTGGCTCGACTCCAAACGCCTCGTTTTCCCACCGAGTTCTCTTACGGTACGTACTGTATGAACGTGTTGTACAGTACGAATTCGACGTGTGTGAATGCGAGCCAAGCGATTTGAAAGGTGGGCGAGCGGATTTGACACGAGGGGGCGCAGCGCAGAAGGAGCGACTTGTCGGCGGCTCGCACCCCGAGCGCTCGCACGCTAGTCCGTTGCTGCAAGGTCGTCGGCGGTCGCGCCGGCGTCAACCATCGCTTTGGTTGGTTGCGAGACATGTCTCGTGCTCTCGCTCGGTGGCGCAAGCCGGAAACGCAAACGAACTGCGCGAGGCGTGAGTACGCGTGTAGTCTACAGAACGCTACAGTACTTGTACAATACTGTACGCTCGCGCTTCGAGCTGGCTGGTCTGCCTTCAATGGAAACGCATGCCGGACATGTCAATTGCAGGAATCGTCTTTACATTGCGAACGTACTTTGCGTCCAAGTGTCAGCATGATGCCGGTCTGGTGCCTTTCAAGAACCAGAATCGAGTTCTGGTTCAGAACTGGGTCCAATTCTGAACCAACAGTCTGATGCGCAATCGCTTGTTCACAACTCCTCCTTTACAGTGTACAGTGCTTACGGTACTGTACGCAGCGTGGAGACCGTAGTGAGGCGGTGCTCGGCGTCGGGCGATCGTTTGGTCCTCAGACGCCTCAATGATGGGTGAGCGTTCGCACAAGTTCGCTCTATTGAGCAGATCCGACGGTGTGAGCGAGTGCAAACGGGCAGCCAATCGCCGCTGGCGTACGTACGTGTACGCACGTGCCCGTGCAGGCTCGCGAGAGCTCCGCGCGACGTCTCTGCACTGGAGTCGACGTCGTACAGTAGACAGACGGGATGCCTCACCGATGTAAACGTGCATGCTTGGTTGGTCCTTCTGTGCGCGCTCTCGACTCTTCTTTTCGTATTGTTGACGAGCCGAACATGAACGTTTATACGTACAGTGAGGCTATGTACACGTTGACTGCATCCAGGGTCACGGCTTGTTGGTTGTTTCCCCCGCGCTCTCCTTGGGGTCGACTGTAATCGCCCTGTGTGCAACACAGAGAGAGCAAAGCCGAAATGCGAATGGCAATTCACAAACGGCCAACAGTGCAGAGAGCTGCATGTAATGAGCTTTACAACTTGGCGTCCGCATGGAATATATCCGGTCAGGGCAGTGCGTATAACAGTGCAAAGCTGTATTCACGTTGTCGTTCTTCGGCCCGCCCAACCATGTCCATCGCGTTCGCCCCCGATCGCATTTACTGTTGCTCACCGCGGTAGGGACACGAGCCGCTCTTGCGAACGCAACGAGGCAAGCAAGCAAGACTACCAAAATTGCCAGCGACGCTGCAGTCTGTCCCGTTCATAGTAACTGATCATTACTGTTCCAGGGTCACCGGTCAGTACATACTGTACTGTGTGGCGCGCCTTTTCCTGCCGCGCGTACGTAGAAACCATTGGCAAATGAAGTGTCGATGCGCGCGCGCAGGCATCGACAATCAAAACGTGGGACCAGAATAAGAATATCTCCTGGACAAGCGCAAGGACAGCCAGTCGTCTGCGCATCAGTGCCTGTGTCTGCGTGCGCGTACACGTGCTGTACAGTAGGACGGGGCAGACACAGATTCGCGGGCGACCATTCTCTGTGCAAGCAGTGCTCACAGAGCGCTTGCCGGCGAACGGACAGTCGGACTGACGCCACTCTGGGCTGAAGTGCATGGGGCGAACGGATCTCGTGACGGAAGGCTCCTCTCCCCAGCCTCATCAGAGGGTCCCCTCTGCGGGAGCCCTCGTCCTCTCCCCACGTTTTCCAATCAGGCATCGCTTATTACACAGAACGCATCAGAAATGCTAATTCTATTAGCCTCGTGACGCCACATTGCGCACCGCTTTATCCTACAGTCACGTTCCGATTGTTTGCAAAATGTAGAGTACACACTGTACGTAGCTTCGTCCCGGGTGACCACCGAGTGTGCGAGTTCAACATCTCTGTATGGCGTGGGTTGCACAGGAGAGCGCCGACTCCGGCTTCGGCACTTTAATATCGTGCCACGCGTACTCGACGGCAGCGGATCACAACAGGGCAGTTCTCTCCAATTATTACGTGTACCCGACTAACGACAGATATGATGAGGTGTAAAGATACACCAGTAAACGCGAGCGCAATGCGTGGTTGTACAGTTCAGTACACCGCGGCACCGCGAGATGCGCAAATCGTCGACGGTTCCAGCGAGAGACCGCAGACCAGTTGACACGCTTCCCGTCTGCATCGATCACTTGATCTCTCCTTCTCGCCAAGTCGCGCCAGGCCCAAAATTTAGGCTGCTGTCCATTGAACAGTGAGCATGTGTACGGCACCTTACAGTAGGCGCTCTGGTCATAGCGAGCGCGACTGTAGCATCACGTCTGAGCCGGAAAGCGACCGGCCTGCCCGCCAGACCACTACAAACGCGAGATGGACAGAAGGAGAGGCGAGGCGTTGCCACTTTGAGTGACGCCACCGCGCACCTGTCGACGGTGGCACTCCCATCCACTACAGTTGGTGACGCGCCGGGGCAAGGAATCCTCGCGTACGTGTACGCGTACGCGACGGTTGGCCCTGAGGCCGCAAGGATGAAGCGAGCACGTGATGCAGGGGCGAACAAGCGTCAGTTCATCGTGTGAATACCTCTATAAAACAATTTCAAGACCAAGCGGTCAACCAAATCTGTTTTGTCCCATACATATATACCTTTGTAATATTATAAAGCGTTTACAATTATAGAACGTATGGGATAGTTCTGGTTGAAGGCCGCCGCTTGGATTTGCCAGGATCGCTTATCTTACAGTACGCGTCCACGCCTAGCAACAGTCTGAGTACTGTTCAACGCATTTGAAGAGTATACCCTTGTCGTGCGCGATGCATGATACATGCCCGCGCGGTGGGTCTCCACCTGCGTGGCGTACGCGTTTCGTGAATCTAGTTGGTGCCACATTCGCCGCCCAGGAGCCTCGCGTGTATTTATTTTGTTTGCGTCCATGTGTGTGTGCTCATTGCCGCTGTCATCGTCGGATGCGTGCATCCTCTTCGATGTTTACAAGTACAACGCCGCGAGTGCAACGTGGGTGAAATCTCGACGATGTGGCCCTAGAGGTGAAGGATGATGAGTGCTGCGCTGGTCGGTGGTGCGACGGTCCGCACGCAGTCTCGTGATCATCGCGATCCGTTGCCGCCAGTCGCCGAGCCTCTCGTACATACTGTATTGTACGTATATACGTTGTGCATAATACGTATGATGGAACCTGCGAGGGCTACTCGCTTTCGACCGTTAGGAGCTGCTGCAGGTTGAAGCGCGTCACACAGTCGGACGCCGCCTCGCGCTCCTGTTCGAATCGGTCAACAACACACACGACAAGTCAGCACCGTACGCCACTTCGCCCCGATGTTCACCTTCAACCACCACCAACACGCGATCACCAGGGCAACGTGACCACTGGGGAAAATTTTCAGACGCTGGAGATGCGCACTTTGCACTTGAAGGTCGCCTGGAAGAACCGGCGCGCGAAGAGCAGCACGAACTCGCACAGGAAGAACGAGTCGGCGCCGAGCTGCGACGCGTAAAAGTAGATCTGCAGCACGTTGTCGTGGTGCTCGGCCGACAGAACGCGGAACCCGTTGGCCTGCAGGTGCACCTCGACCTCCGCGCGCGTCGGGTGGTTGGTGAACACGCACGAGAAAGCGCCGCTGCCTCAATGTGTACAGTGGTTACAGTACGTCAGTCCGAGCCAATTCAAGCAGCTTACAATAGGCCCACGTACGTGGTCTCGGTCTGCTTCCAGAGCTGCCAGAACTCAGGGGGCTCGAGCCGCGCGTGCGGGTCCATGACGAACACGGGCGACGCGTACGGGATGTTGTGCGGCGCTGAGTGGTCGGCGTAGGCAGGAGCGGTGTCGATCGCACGCTGCTGTGGTGGTTGGTAGTACTCGGTGGCATCCACCGCCACTGATACGTCGTGTGCCTGGTGGAGTCCGTTGCTTGGGCCGACCAGAGCGTTCCCCTGAGCATCGTAGAAGGCCTTGCGGTTGCGACCGGGCTGCGATGGGGCATGCTGCTCGTCCGGGTAGAGCTTCTGGCGCTGGCTTCGTGGACTGGTCTGCCGCGGCGACCGCTGCGGCATCGTCCGTGCTGCATTGGCATAGTCGTCGTTGACTTCGTGGTCGTCGTCTTCTCCTTCGCTTTCTTCTTCCACGTCATGGGCGGCTCGTTCGTCGTTGCGGTACTGATCCCGGTGGCGAGCGCGATTGATGTTGTGAACGAACTCGGCTCTGAGCACATCGCCAAAGGAGAGAGCAGCTAGGTCAATGCGGTTGTAAAGACGGCGTAAGAACTGAAGCACGCCGTACCCAAAGTACTCGTCTGCTTGCGAGCCTTTGCGGTGGATCGTGCGCAGAAGCCACGGCGACACCACGAGGTGAACCTGGACAATTGCCCGTCGACAGTCCGTTTGGGGCACCAAATGAAGTGTCAGAGAGTGGAGAAGAGTGTTGGGAAAGCAGTTTAACGCGAATCTTGATAGCGAAAGGTGGTCGGACGTACGCAAACGAGCACCAGCGTGGTCAGGTAGATGAGGTTCTGGCCCGACTCGGCGATGTATTGCACCTCGACCAGCCCAAAAGAGGACAGCGTCGAGACCGCAAGCCACACCGCTGATCGAGGCAAAGCGGTTGCTGTTAGTGATCGAAGTGGGCACCTGGGATGACCAGAGGAGGCAACGCTGACGTACCGAGCGCGCAGGAGGCCGCACCGAGCGCCGAGTAGACGCGCACGTGCATGACAAGGTGGTACCCGTCGGTCAGGAGCTTGCGCCACTTGCCGTCCATATAGAACCCGTGCAGGCTGAACACGAGCGCCTCGATGCCGTAGGCGAAGTACAAGTCGCAGAGCCGCACCCCGGTCGCATCCTTGCGCCCGAAGTGCTTCTTCTTCATGAAGTAGCCTTGGACGATCTGTGGTTGGCAACGGGCGCGAGGGTCAGAAATGCGCTCCGGCAGAAGCCCCAAGTCGCAGGACTTACACCGCCGAGGATCAGCGAGGCAAGCGAGAGAAGCCCGACGACGACGCCCAGGATCACGAGGCGGCGGCGGATCTTCTGGAGAATGGCCTGCTTGCTGCGCTCGTACTCCTCGCGGCGGATCTCGACCACCTGCGACCCGCGCTTGTCGTGCCGGAAGCTCTGTCGGTAGGTAGCAAAGGACACACTTGAGGACGTGGAGGTGGGTCATAGGGCGTTGAACAGTGGTCAAGCGTACGCTCGGGCGCATGAACGTCGCCGTCATTGTTTGCTGGCTGCTCGCAAAGCGTAGCGACGCACGGACTGACGCGGCCAAAGGAACGCGTCAGTGGCAATGCACCTCACAAATATAGACGGCTATTTTGAAGTTCTCTGCACCAAACGCACAAGGTGTCAGCTTCTATTGTGGTATTCGACGCTCGCGCGGAGCCTAGAGCGCATCTAGAAGGGGAGGGAATGAAAGGAGACAAGCAAAGAAAAGAATGTAGACGTCCTTGTGTCGGATCTACTTCTTGACCTCGATGATGCGCATCTTGCGCTTCCGCGTCTTGCGCGGGCCGCCGATCTCGATCATGTTGCGCTTGTGCAGGCTGTCGAAGCGGTCCAGCAGCGGGTTGCCCTTGGGGCGGAGCGTGCGCATGTTGCCCGTCAGCTCCTCCGAGAAGGCCACGGGCGTCTGGCGCTCCAGCTTGCTGTAGTGCAGCAACACGAAGCACTGTGAGATACAAACAGCGTTGAACAATCATCCAGGAAGTAGTAGTACACGAATGCGTACGTCAGCTTGCCGGCGACGCGCACGAGCGGCTCCTCGCTGAGCTTCTGCTCCTCGCGCAGCTTCTTGAGCTCCTGTTTCTTCTCCGACTCCTCCTCATCGCGCTCCACCTCGCGCGCAATGTGGTGCACACTGCAATCAAGCCGGGAGAGTTGAGTGATTAGAATTGTACTCACAGTCCCCAGAAGCTCCACTCCGGTGCATCGGATCGTACGAGTGACGTACGTGTTAATCTGCTTGATGATGGCCTTATCCTTGCGGCGTGCCTGGTGCTCCAGCTCCATCTGCTTGTGACGCGCGCGCTTGTTGCGCTGGGTACGCGTGACCTGCTCCGGCATCTTGGCCTTCTGCTTGACGTAGCATTGCAGCCACAACGGATCGCACACAAATGTATGAGCGACAGAAGCCGGAGGTAGCAAACAACACACTAGCGCCGCCTTACCTTGGCCGGCTTGGCGTCCTGGTCGTCGTCCGACTCCTGCTCTGACTCATCCTCCTACAAACACACACACACCGCGATACAGAGCACAAGTCAGTAAGCCATACCACACGATCAGATACTCTCCAACTCCAGCGACAACGCACCGAGTCCTTGTCGTTGATGAACTGCAGCGTCTCCTCCGACATGCCGGCCCGAATGGGCTCGGCCATCTTGGTGCGCTTCTCGCGGCGCTCGAGCTCCTCGGCGACGGCCGAGGCCATCACGTCCTGGTGCGCTTCAAAGTCCGGGTGGTACGACTGGCCGGCCGCAGGCACCTCGACCTTGGCGATGCGGTGGCGCGTGGGCGCCGCCACCTTCTTCCGGCGCTTGGCCGGCTGCTGCGCCGTCAGCGCGGGCGTCACGTAGTCGTCGTCATCGACCGGCTCCTGCTGGCCCCAGGGTAGCGCGGACTTATTCTCGGCCTTGTGCTTGACGGCCGCGGGCTCCTTGCTCTGCCCGGCCTCCTGCGCGGCCTTGAGCTTCTTGAGCTTCTCCGTCTCGAACTTGCTGGCCTTGACGCTGTCGAACTTGCGCGACTTGACCAGCGGGTCCTTGATCTTGAGCTTCTGGCGCTTGGTCAGCGGCGTGTCGCCGCCCTTGCTGTCGACCTGGAAGAGCTGCTCGGCCGCCACGTGCTGCAGCTTCTGGTCCTCGCCGTCCTGGCGGATGCTCTCCTCCACCTGCTCGCCGATCTCCTTCACGCGCTGCCGCAACCGGCGCTTCTGCCCCGCCATCGTGGATGCCGGTCGTTGGTTAGTTAGAAGGCGGCGACAGGCGTTATCGATCGGAGGCAATGGGGTCCGTCGGTGGTTGAAAAGGAGACAGCGTTTCATGGACCAAATGCGCCGCCACCAACAATTGGGTTACAGGTACGCGAGAGTAACCCCGGAAATGTAGCCTTGATCACCCTCGGATTAGTGACATGATGACCATACGGGTAGGCTTGGATACACTGCTGCGTCAGATCTGAACGACTGCGTCGGCGGTCTGTGACGTAGTTGCTGCACTGTGCAAGTGCTGGTTGCCACCGCCACATTCATTACCAAGCACTGCGCCAGGCTCATTCGCGCGCACGTGACGAGGGCACCAAGCACTTGGGTGACCCAAGTTGGGGACCGGCAAATGGCTTCAACATCAAGCAATTCACAGTCAATTCTTCTCGCGCGATTCAGTGTGGTTCAGTACAATTCATTTTCCACCGAACAGAAGGATTTGAAATATTCTGTTTGATAGGTTCACGTGGACAGGGCTGCACACCACGCATAGTTTTATGACGTCACCTCGACGTAAGAAATCAGCCGACCTGTCAAACAGAATGTGGCCATCCTGGTGCACATTTCGTACACTGGGCGTAAAATTTCGCGTTTTCTCCCATTTTCCCACAGAGAAACCTGCCGCAAGATGGCGACGCCGCGAGAGGAGTCCCGCGACGACCTGCACCTCGTACGGCGCATGAGCGGCACGTTCTCGCCGACGGACCTGTCGCCTCCGCGCGCGGCTATGCGCAGTTTCACTACGGAGGACCTGCCGACGGAGACGAAGCCGCTGTTGACGCCGCCGTCAAAGCCGTCCTCGGCGGCGACGGCCACTAAGACGGTTCGCAAGTCGTCATCAAGCGCGTCCGAGAGCAGCAGCATCGTGGGTAAAGTGGCTACGGACATGCTGCAGACGAGCAAGGAGGTGCTGATGAAGGGCATCCACGGCATGAACATCAACACGGAGAGCGTCTCGGACTTTGTCGACAAGGTCAAGAAGTCGTTCACACCCGACGACTCGGAGCGCATCCTGCGCACCGAGTGGCTGGTGGTGGAGACCGAGGAGGAGCAGCTCGAGGCGCTCAAGGAGGTCATCGCCAAGCTGGAGAAGGCGTTCCAGTTCTCGAACGGGCTGCGCACACTCGTCAAGCTCGCCAAGAGCACGCTGAAGGAGTGCGACGACCTGGTTGAGCGCTGCACGGCGCACGTGGACCAGTCCAAGCTCATGTTTTCGCAGTGCGCGAACGAGATGACGACGCTGGTCGACTACCTGGCCAAGCTCAAGGAGGCCGTGAACCCGCCGATGCCGCCTAAGGACAAGAGCGAGGAGAAGCGCATCGCGAACCGCGCGACCTGGGCCGTCTCGCGCATGGCGCAGTGCGCCAACGGCATCTTCACCGAGATGAAGGAGAGCATGGACGAGCTGGACTACATAATCACAGAGTGCACGAAGCTGATGGTGCAAGCGGTCACGCTGCTGCACATGCGCGGCCGGTCCGCCGACTTTAGTGGCACGGGCGTCGCTGCGGGCGCTGCGGGCGTCGTTGCTGGCGCTGTGGTGCGTTTGCTAACGCCGTAAGGTGTCAAGCGTGTTGCTGTTAGTGACTGATGGTTTATGTCCTTCTAACAGGTTGGAGTGGCTGGAGTCATCGCGGCGCCAGCGACCGGAGGCTTGAGCGTCCCCATTTCGTTGGCCGGCAAGGGTCTCTTCTTCTCTGGATTGGCCGCGTTGACACCTTCGAGCATCATGCTGAACCGTACGTGTGAACCCATCACTTACCTATGCCATTGACTCAAGCATGGTTGTTGACGGTGCTGATCGTCGTGGTTGAGCTGCCGCAGGACAAAGCAAGCAGCTCAGCGGCCTGACCGCATTAATTATGAACCTCAAGTCGCTGCTCGAGATTATGAACCAGAAGCGCGAGGAAATGGTCGTCGCGTACGCGGCATGCGAGAATCTCCAGCTGAACATTCAGGTTCGTCGCACTGAGTCGAAGCAACGGATCGCTTCCCGTTGACTGGTTTGCTCACGCTGGCGGCAATGCCCTTCAATGTTGCAGCAAGCGGCGGACTTTATTCAGGACGCCATCGAACTCGAGTCCCCCATCTACGTGCGTTGCAGTGCATTCGATGTTGCACACTCGTCAAACCTGAGCACTAACCCTTGGTTCGCGCCCTTGTATCACAGGAGAGCTCGTGGTCGTTCATCAAGGACATTGGCGTCAACATCTCGACACTGAATCGGTCGGTGGAGCTGTTCGAGGCCTCGCCGAGCGTCTGGCACTTTTGCAAGTCCGAAGACGCCATGTACCAGTATCTGCTCGCCGACGACGACGACGAAGAGTGAAGACAGTCAAAGGAAGAGCGGTAACATGATGCGAGGGATCGTGCTCGTCTCGGTGTGTACATAGGAGAAGAGAGGGAGGAGAACTCCAGCGTCAGGAGATGCCGGATCCCATTTTCCGAGCGTCGGCGCTGGCAGGTTCAACAGTTTTTTATTTTCAAATACAGTTCGAAATGTTACGTTATTTTCCACATTTAACGGTAATTACATCCGTTAGGAGGGTCTTGAAATCAACTCGAGAAAGGACGTGGACTCCATTTGGCACAACGTACAATTGGTCAGGTCGAGCCAAAAGCTGGGGGACGAGCGATGGACTTGTACGCGGACCTGCCGCTCGCGAAAGGCGCGACGTCCGCGACGCTGGATGCGAACGGGAAGCCCAAGGCGTCGACCGGCGGCAGCTCCGGTATATGTTGAGTCCTTTCTATTCTGTGCTTTAGAGCAAGGAGAGCACTTCGTGGCGAGAGACGACGGTAGATGTTGGCTCTCGATTGGTCGGTCCGCATCCACTGACGAGCGTGCGTCCGGACGGCGGTGGTTGGCGTCCGCCCTTCCTCGTTTCGCAGTGTGGAAGTCGACGCCGCTGATGGTCCCGCAGGTCATGCGCGGCGTGGCCAAGGGCAAGACAGGCGCCAACCCCACGATCTCGACCACCACCAGCGTACGTACGTTTCTGGGACGCTCACCAGGGCGCATTTCCAATTCCTGACACCTATTGTGACGTGGTGGACGCACAGAGCGCGTCGATGGTCCCGAGTTCCGTCAAGAAGTCGCCCTCGAGCGGCCTGTCGATCGCTTTCAAGCCGGCGGCCGTTGCCCGGCGAAACTTGAGCGCCGCTGCCAGTCAGAAGCCTGCTACGGTGAAGAGCCCGGTTCCCGTCTCAACTCTGATGGTCCAGCACGCGCAAGTGACAGATCCGAGTGCAGCAGAGGAGCCGAAGCGATCTGTAGGCCTCGGCCTCGGCTTTGCGCATGTTGTGACGGAGGTGCGGCGCAAACCCAACGACGACGGCGCTGGAGGCGCTGGAGCGGCGACGGAGAGTGGTGGCGCAGGCGCGCACTTCTTCACGGCAAACTATCGCGACGAGTATCATCCGTCGCGCCCGAATAGCTACGAAGTGTACTGCGAAGAGCGGCTGAACCGGAAGAAGCTCGAGCAGGTGAAGCGCGAGCTTGGCCGGCGACAGCGCGAGCAGGAGCAAGCTGTACGTGATGCGATCCACTCTGTTTTAGGTTGCGTCGTTACTCTCATATTTAAATTGTTGTTCGCCCTTCAACAGGGCAAGCTGGAGCGGGAGCAGTTGGTAAAAGACCTGGAGGAAGGGCGTACGCCGGCCATTGAGCTGCTGGCTGCTGCCGGTCGAGGACGGGGCATGACGATGCCCGCTTGGATGCGCAAGAAAATGTGGGTTTGCTGTTGGAAAACTGCGCAATACCAGCAGAAGGTTGTCTGACGATGGTCTTGAACGTACGATGCAGAGAGGGCTCTACGAACAAGGCTGGCGCTCCGATCGAAACCCCATGCGTAGTGGACACTGCTGTCGACGGGCAGTTTGACGATGCTGCTCCTCGCGCTGGACTTGGGTTTTCTCAACCAGCTGCCTCAACCTCGACGTCACCGGCACCGATTCGGGAATCAGCGTCGTCGCGTGAGCAAAGTACAGCCACGACACCCGAAAACAGGCCTCGCCTTGACGAATTTGGACGAGTAATCCCGCCGTCTTCGGCCGACCGCGGTGGGGGACTGACGGGCCAGCGCGCCAGGCAAGAGCATCGTGACAGAAAGCGAGAAGACATCGAAGATTCAGCCCGATTAGGTATGAACCAGCGAGCATGCATGTGCGCATCTCCTGCTGCCGCTGTGTTGATTCTTATGCTATGTGGCGTGTTCTGCAGTCAAGCGGGGTCGAACGACAAGAAGCGGGTGGGACCAACGACTTCCTCACGCCCCTCCTTCCTTGACGGGTCGAGTCGTCCTGCTTCAGGTGCGACCCATTGACTCTTTGGATCACATGAACACTCCATAACCGTGCAGATGCCTTCTTGTACGACAGAACATGGTCGGACCAGGCGAAGTGGACGACGAATTGCAGGAAGAGGTGCGAGAAGAGTGCGCAGAAAAGTACGGCGCTGTGGACAAGTGCATTGCGTTCGAAGTGACCGGAAGACTTATGCCGCCCGAGGAGGCCGTGCGGATATTCGTCAAGTTCAAGCAGCCGGCCGACGCCCAAAAAGGTGAGGAGACATGTTTTCAATCATCATGACGCCAGGTGTCGCCTAACGCGGCCTTACATATCATTGTTACAGCGGTGGCGGGCTTGAGTGGCCGCTTCTTTGGTGGACGAAAGGTTCGTGCAGGGCTGTACGACGACGCCAAGTTTGATCGGATGGAACTGACGGGCTGACAGCGTGAGGAAACCGGAACATGAGATTGATCGACTTGTTGGAGCAAAATGGCGATGATAAGAACACGCAAAAATAGAGATGAATGCCAGAGTAATGCTGCCTGAATGAAGCCCAGCCGGCTCATTCATTGGCGTCGGTGGCGACGACCACGATCGAGATGACGGCGAATGACGCGTACAGGATCAGAAGCGAGTAGCACAGCGCGGAGCGGTACCGAAAGTTGTCGTACGCGCAGACGACGAGGTTGAGCACCAGGCTGACCAGGAGGTATCCGAACCCCAAGTAAACGAGCGGTGAGGGCTCCCCCATCGAGATCGGGCCGCGGGAAGCGATTGCAATAGTGAGCGACAGCCCGATGCCGACCAACAGGTTGAACATGGGGCCAGCAAAGCACCCGGCGAACGCCATGGTTGGGAAGCCGTCTCGAGCGATGGAAGTGTTGGAGACCAAGTCACCAATCGAGTTTCCCCACGCGAGTACCTACGTCACCATCAAGGCCACGGAGGTGTCAATCACATGATTCAAGAAAGTCGAGGGAGCAAGTTCGCCTTACCGATACCCCCAGCACGGCGTTGGATATTCCGAAGAGCTCGCCAAGCGTCTCTAGAACGCCGAGAAGCTGGATGCATCACAACACGAAGCAAACAGTCTGTGAGCAAACCAATACACCGTACGTGTCGAAACCAGGGAGACAGCAGCGCGAACTGACCTCGTTCGCGATGTTCATGATCCAGACCACCGACATCACGAAGCCGACGCAAATGTACGGAGCAAGTTGCCAACCCGTTGGTGGCTCCAGCGACGACGTCGTATGGTCAACGATGGCTCCGAAGAAACCGCCGACAGCGATGATTGAGCCGAGGAACCACGGGTTGCCGAGACTCAACTGGAGGACGGAGGTGCCGAACACCAACATGGCGAACGGCGGGCACACGATCGCGATGTTCTTGTCCCACGTATCTTCGTCCACGAGTGGAATCGACAGCCGGCGGATGAACACTGTCGTGAACTCGAATGGAGTCCACACATAGTAGTCGAACGTCGAGTAAATAGTGCGCAGCACAAGCATCGGCCACCGCTTCCATCGACTCAGGTCCGGTCGCGCAAGATCCTCCGCGAAGAGATCTTCCGATTTGGTTTCCCACGGAAGCTTCTCTTCTTCTTGACGCTCCTCGATGTCGTTCATCACTTCCTGCTCGTGCAGCTCGACGCCGTCTTCTCCCCCATAGCTCGACATCTCTGCAATCCGGCTGAGCTGATGGTAGCTGCGTGTCCACCGACGCGCGTTCGGCGCCAAGTGCGCGCTGGACTCGAGCGCATCCCAAGCCGTGTGGCTCCTCCTCCGGCGAAGCCGGCGGCGAGTGTCATGCATCGACGATACGCACATCGATGTCGGGCGTTTCAGGTAGAGATCAGTGCGCTCCAGAAGTGACTGCTGTTCCTGCGCACTCCCAGCCCGATGGTAATTCTGCCGCTGTGACGAGAACAAAGTTGTCAGGAAGTCAATATGCCGCAAGCCGAAGTGAGTTAGACCATCCAAAAACAGCTCAAACACAACACAACAGCCCAAACGTACAAATTTCGTCAGCTCCGAGCGCGGGGTGGGTGCTGATCGCTTGCGTGAAAGCGTTTGAGGTATCGGTGACACTTCTGACTGCTCCGAGTCGGACGCGATTGGGATCCGGAAGACATCGTAGTCGGTCGGCTTCCAAAGCTGGCGATGCAAAAGGGGCGATGTAGCCTGCGGCGGGTAGTTGACGCCACCGCCACCAGCATTGGCGTGAAGAGTGCTGTCCGTGAAGCTGCTTTCACTTAGACTCGGGGATTCGACCGAAATGTACTCTTCACTGGTGAAGCCGTTCGTTGTGTCGCCGAGATCGTCAGCGTAGAATTCGTCTGGCTGAGTGTCAAGACACGTCGGGAAGCACCACGGCGCGAGCTTCTTGTCAAGGAACACAGCCAGCACGAAGAAGCAGTAAATGACTAGGAATCCCAGCGCTTCTGGCAGGTGGACCTAAATCAAACCATAGCATGACACATTAGTCGTTTGATGCGGCACCAATTCATCGAAACGACAGCTAGAAATGCATCAGTTGTACTCACCACTCCGTCAAAGAAGATGACGCAAAGGTACACGACGCTGATGAGGTAAAACACGACATCGCGCGCGTACTTGCGCGGAATAAGCTGCCCCTGGCCCTCCGACACCAAGCCGACGCATGCCACGATGACTGCTCCATGAGAATGCAATTTACCCGGTTAGAGGCCGTCCAGCACGCAAACCAAGCCAAGAAGCGCTTTGATGTGCAACAACACCAACCTGTCGAGACGAGAAGGCCACCGCCAAGGATCGCCGTGACGCCGATGCTGGGAGACGCTGACGAGAACGCGGCAATGTTGGAGAATACGTCCGGCGAGCCGTTCCCAAACGTGAGGAAGGTCACACCAGCCAAATCTGGCGGGATCCGGTACTTTTCCACGATTGCCTGCGTTCACCACAACCAATACTCGCATTAGTTTCTGCTGCTTTCAAGCACCCATAGAGCGACAACGAGAAGGCCGCCTTACCTGCAGCACCGGGCAGAAGAACGAGTCCGCCGTCGAGCTCAGCAGGTACAGCATCACCCCAAGAAACGCCAGCAGGACGACGCGCGCGGCCATGGGCGAGTCCTGCAGCGCCGGCGTGCAGTACGCCACGTATTTGTAGTCGATCAACGTGTCGCTCGACCCGGCCGGCGCCGAGCAGTTGTACACCGCGCTAATTGCTGACGCGTCCAGCTTCGTCTCCGTCGGGGTGGCCTTGGAGGTCGCAACAGCATCAGCGACAGCACCAGCGTCAGCCGCGGCTTCAACGGCGAGCGATTGGTGGAGCAGGCTCCCCGCCAGCACCGCGAGCAGGATAAAGCGCGTGGTGAAGCTCGAGCAAGCCGGCATCTTCCCGCCTTTCCCGCTTGCCCTGGATCGAAGACGCTTATATACAAAATGGTTCGGGGGAAGAAATCGACACGTCCGGCGGTTGGCTGCGCGGCCTTTCTTCTTGTTTGCTCACAACAGTGAAGTGGCGGACGGCGTCACGCGTGCCGGTTATTTTACTCGATTTTCTTTGCTTTTTGGCTCGGAGGTTGAAGCCATTGGTCAAAAGGCGGGACCAGTTGTCAAAAACCACGAAATCGCCGCAAAAAAAAAATCATCTGTTCCCCATCACGCGCAAAGTGTATGGAGGAATGTATGGATCGAGTTGAAACGGTTGGGTGAAGGAGAGGCCGCGCCGCCAAAAACCACTGGTCTGCTGCGTCGTGGACGACCACTGTGGTGCAGCCTTCCTTGCTGGGTGGAATGAGGACACCCTCATCTTCGACCTTGACACCCAATGCTACTGGACCTTAAGCGTCGTGAATGTACTGTACCGGATCCACACTCGCTATGTCTGCTTGAGGCATATGAGAACGCGTGTTGAAGCGTCCTGCGGAATGGAACGGAAATGCGCGTGGCATCCGTAAGCATGGATACCCTTGGTAACTACATAACCGTTAATTTATAATTGCTTTAATTGTATGTAGCACACACAAAACCTGTGTAATTTCAAAACCTGAATCTCTGTCCTGGTGTGCATCCCATCCGCAAAGCACGTGACGCGTGCGCGTCGATTGCATAGTTGGCGCCATGACATCATGCCGATGTGCCGCGCGACGTCAAGTCGAGCCAGTGAAACGCGGCGCGAGCCGAGGGAAACAGTCGGCTCGCGCCACCGAACGATCCACCCGCGCGAAAGGACGTGGCTCCAGTCGGTGGCGCGCCCCGCTCTTTTCGTCTAACGTCGCGCCAAAATTACCCCAGCGAACAAAACGCCCCGTCGCCCCGCAACCGTTCGCGGTTCCAAATGGATGAAAGACCTGGCCCTGTTGTCATAACCCCTCCTTTGGTCCGGTTTGACCGCCGCGGTCAGGTCAGTGTGGGATTGGGTCGATCGAGGGCAAGCGATTGGACGCAGACTGAAGCCCGTCGTGATGCGTTGCAAGCGACAGCGACACTCGCCGCGGAAGCACCGCCGCTCGCGCGGCGCGTCCGCTTTCGGCGGCTGCGCGGACCTTCCGAGCGCACAGGACCCGACCACGGACAGCGCGACGGTCAAGCCGAGCGGATCGTCGGACATGAGCGATATGAGCTTCTCGTTCGCGTGCGGCGGGTGGCTCAAGATGTACCTTTTCGGCGTGGCCAAGGCGCTGCAGGAGTTCGAGCTGGAAAAGAACGCGCGCGTCATCGGCTGCTCGGCGGGCGCGCTCACGGCGACGGCGCTTGCGCTGCACTGCGACTTTGACGTGATCCGCGACTACGTGCTGGACAACGTGGTGCCCAAGGCGCACGCATCGCTGAGCGGGGCGTTCCAGGTCCGGCAGTACCTCCGCGCGACGCTGGACGACACAGGCGGGCTCCATCGTTACGAGCAACTGAACAACGAACCCGAGACGCCGCTCACGGTGGTCTACACATCGTTGTCGGCCGCCAAGTCGCGCCGCGTCACCAGCTTCGAGTCCCAGGAGCACCTGACCAAGTCGCTGTTGGCGTCTTGCTGCGCGCCGCCCATCGCTGGGATGCCCTTCAAGCTGAACGGCGAGTGGGTCATGGACGGCGGCTTGTTCGACTTCCAGCCCGTGTTTGACGCCATGACAGTGACTGTGAGCCCCTTCTACTGCACCGGCGCGGACATCAAGCCCTCGCGCTACGTGCCAATGTGGTGGGCGCTGTACCCGCCGAGTCAGCGAGACGTCGAGTGGCTGTTCGACTTGGGCTACGAAGACGGCCTCAACTGGATCATCAAGAACGGCTTCGCAAGCGACAACAAGCAGAAGAAGGTCGTGATGCCGACAAAGGGAGCGGACTACGATGGACAGTGGGCGACGATGGTTGGTCGCGTCCTCGGCTACCGCGGGGTCGAGAACCGTGTGCTGGACGCGCTGTTCGTCGGGCTGTACGTGTGCATCTGGCGGCCGCTGGCGTTCGTCTGCCTGTACGCAGAGCTGTACATGCAGGTCATCGTTGCTGGCAGTAAGGCCGCAGTTTTGGGCGCGGCGGCCAAGCTCATGATCTCGTGCATCTTGCTGGCCGCCTCGGCGGTGACTCTCGCGTCGATGGGCCTTCAGAACATGATGCTGTTCTTCCTCGGACTGCTCGCGTCGGGGCTGTTCCTTGCTGGAGTTGGGCTGCTCTGCGGCGGGCTCCATGAAGCGGCAAATGCAGCGTCCGAGGACTGGCAGAAGTGCCGCTCATGCCTGCGCAACATTACCAGCCTCTCGCTGTTTCTGCGCAGCCTGCCGGGCGTTGGCTCGTCCATAGAGGTCAAGCGCCACGAGTTCCTCCTGAAGTACTCGCTCGTGTACCGCTTGACGCTTCACTTTGTGTGACGAGCCACCATGAATGCATTGGCTCCACCGCCAACTTCACCGTGTACCATTTCCAAGCTGTAGCATCGCGCCAGCCGCGTTGGCTTTGCTGCCGCTATCGCTTGAGGGCATTCGACCCCTTTGCAACGTAATATAGACCCACACCCACGCTTTGCAACCAATTTGATCTGTATGATACTTCGAAGTACCTTGCTATTCCCGCTGCATATTGCGTTGCTTTGAAGCTTTCGATCAACATGTATTCATACATCCCAACATAGCCTTTGCTCACACGCACACACATCCAACATACACTATGGTACAAGGCGACAGACTACCCACTTGACACGACGCACGCACTCAACACCTAGACGGATATTCCTTTGCGCCGGTTGACAGCAGCGTGCGACGTCTACATGATAATCTGGGCGCTCACGCCGCTGCGGAAGTTGAAGCGGTTGCTGAAGCGCGTCACCTGCACGCCCGCGCCAATCAGCGTGGCCGGATCTGCCGCTGGCAGCGGCTGCACCTGCTTGTCGCTCGGCGTTTGTGTCGTCGTGCTGTTGCTGCCCTCCGGCTCCACGCCGAGTTTTCGGAGCGATGCCGTCGTCACACCCGCGGGGTTGAGCAGCTTAGGCTCCAGCCGGTACATGATCATGACCATCCGCAGCGCGAACGGCTCGTCCTCGCCGCCGATCAAGACCGAGTCCTTCCAATTCCGGCGCCGCCAGGTCTGCAGCGCGTGGATCCACTCCGCCGCCAGCTCGGCAGAGGACGCGCTCAGCACCACCTTGAGGCGGCGAAAGTGCTTGAGCGAGCGGTCCGTGTCGTGCACCGAGCGCACGGGGCACAGGTCCAGGCAGAAGCGGTTGGGGCTCACGCCGCCGTCGATGGGGCGCACCACCGCGCGGTGCCGCGTCAGCGAGAACTCGCCGAGCCACCGCCCGTTCTTCTTGGCATAGTACTGCAGCAAGCCGCCCTCGAGCGCAAAGTACAGAGGGTCCTGCAAGAGCAAGAGCGCGTCAGACAATGGACGCTCATATCGTGTCCCATCGGGCATGAGGAAAATCGTACCGCGTGGTGCCCAACGTCGTGCATCAAGAGATAGCCCTCGTAATCCGCCATTGCCGCTGATAGAGTGGTAGCCGTTCGATGACCTCCTCCTCCTCTGTTGTTAATCAGTGGCACACCGCCGGACGGAAGCTGATCCGCGATCGCGAAGTGATCTTCGATCGCTGTAGCTTGACACTTGAGATGGACGAACAAGCGCTGACCAAGCTGGCGAGATTGCGGGAATGCGCGCTGCTTGCCGCTCGCGGTGCCGGTCGAAGTAGAATCGCGACTGCGAACGAATGGGAAGGCGGCGGGCGGGCGGAGCGGGCGACTCGTAAAGGCCCTCGCTATACAGTACCATCTTATTTGCGCTTCCGAGGGGAACGTAGAGGTCGCGCCCGCGCGTCAGCGGCGCCTTTTCTGTTTCCCATCCGATCTTTCTTCCCTCCACATGATGCTTTGCTCAATTCGTACCTTTGAGTTGATAAAAGAAGGATTAACCTCTATCATAGAGCGCCGTCTGTCGCCACCTGCTCTCTTCTTTGGCTTGGGGTTTGTATGCGTTCTGTCAGCTGGTAGCTTTTAGCGGAACCGTATTAAATAAAGTCAGCTGCGTATCCTGATTTTAGCCTGGGCGGACCGCTGTTTTGCTCAGCAAAGCGCCAGCACAATCCGGGTTACTCACGCCGTCGTCCCATCTGAAATGCAGCACCAGGTTCGGAGAAATAAGACGGCGCACCGCGCTTTATGATTTTCGACTGAAGGTTACCCTACCCTTTCCGCCCCCAATTCATAGCTTTGGTGAATTGGCTTTCAGTGTTTTAGTTTGAAGTGAGGGCGGAAGTGCCAGAAGGATTCGCTCCATGCGTCTGGCGCGATCGCCGGCGTCCGACTCGATTGGCCGGCCCAGTGCTGGCAATCAACGCCAGGAAGCGGAGGCGAGCGCAGCCGCCTATGAACTTTCGATACCCGTACGCTCAACGGCACCGCTCAACCACGAACACTCGTGTGCGAACCTGGGCGCAATGGATGGTCGCCTTGTGGCTCGAACGTGGTCGGGGCGTCGTAACCTTAGAATAGAATGAAGCGTGTCGCCTCGATGTTGGGGTGTCGATGGCGATGAAGGCGAGATTCCGTTGCCCACAGTACTCGCAGCGTCGCAAGCTCGTCGAGTCGGTCTAGCGCGGGTTTTGGCGGCTCTTTTCTTTCTGCGGTCTCACGATTTCGTCTGTGGATCGAACCAGAGATGCAGAACTGTACATGTAGACTACACTTGAAAGACAGGCAAATGGGCATCGACCCCACGACCTCGCCGCTTCGGGCGTGCGGCTCAACCCCCTGCCGACAAGGGAAGGACAATCGTCGGTCTTATTCCATTGATCGAGGCGGCGCTCGCACCTCTATGCGTGCAAGCGCACGAAACAAGCGAGGCTACGACGAGTCCACCAACGATGCGTTGTCGATTCCAGAGTGCTCCGAGCGTCGGACTCACGCTTGTCTGACGCAGCAACGATAAGCAATGACAACCAGTTGACGAGCGGCGCAAATCCACCACAGAGTGCTCGACGACTGAACGGCGTTGCATGGCCGAACTACGATCAGTCACAGCTGCGTGCATACAGTGCAGTACAGTATCAACGCCGTCGGAAGTTCTGCTGTGCAGTACGTGTGCAGTGGTCGGACCAACTCACGCCGCCGTCCATTTTCAGCAACCTGAATCGTCGCCGTGCAAATGTTCAACGAACCGTGTTTGGCGAGTCTGACGCGGCAAATATATCGCTTTTTGGCAAGTGCTCCTCTCATTTTCAGCGGCGCACTTTTTGAAAAATAACGCCTGGTTTGGCAGAATACAATGGATCGCCGCCGGTATCCATGTCCCACTGGATTCACAGCTCAGTGCACCAAAGTCAAAAGGCGTGGTGGGTGTACCGACGGATACATACTGAAGTGCTAGTGTTGAATGTATCCTGTGCGATGAAATATTAGCGAATATTCTCGAGCGAATGGCGAGATTGGGTTGGGTACAATTGGAAGCGGTACAATTGGAAGCGGTTGAGCTGAAAATGCATCGGGATCTGACAGTGCTGCAGCAAAGACTGATGAGTCGCTCGCTTCCTGTAGCGTGTTTGACGTCGGCAGTCAAATCGCGCCATGGTCGGACGCCTCTTGACAAACTGGCACGCACACACACACGGAGACGCAGTGAAGTTGCTCGCCGCTCTTTGAACCGAAGGGCTTTGGCGCGTCATCCAGCATTCGAGCGCGGATTTTCAACCAATCGCATTCCTGCATATCGGGAAGTAACATCATGCCGACTTTAGGTCTGAACTCATTGTATAAATATATCATCATATTAATATTATATCTTTTGTTAACTATCGAAAACACCTCTTATATTACATGTTGAGGTTCCCTGCGATGCACCCACGCTCCTGCTCGTGCGCGCAACCCAACCGCACGAAACGTCCCACGCTTGTCGTCGAATTTCACCTATGACACTTGATATATTTGTCAATCCTTATCTCACCCATCTCTCATTCTCCATACAAAAGTCCAATATCAGCCCACATCGTTGCATTGAACTTTATGAAAAACGCGCACTTGACAGAGTGAGAGAAAAAAAAGGAAGGAGCGACTGAGAGAGAGCGCCCGACCGATCGCCCGCTCCTCCCTTTCCCCTCTCGTTTTTCGTCTCATACTGGCCCTTGTATTGACCAATTTGCCGCGCGGACCCAAGCGACCAAGGCGGAAAAGCGAGCGCCTTCTTCCGACTGACAAGGCAGCACGGGGTCCGGCCTGGGCGGGGAATTAGCGGCGCTTCTTCCTCCCGACCAGCCTGTTGCGAATCGCCTTCCTTCCCGCGCGCGCGCGTTCTTATTCGACCGCTTATTCCGGCGCGGCAAAAAGCGTCTTTTCTTCGTATTGGGCGCGCTATATTTAGCGTCCTCGGGTGGATTGTTGACGGACGTCCGCCGCTTTTCTCCACCGCGTCGGTACTTCCCAACGCCACCGTCCGCCGGTAGAACAAAGCACCCACCGGAGCACTTAACGCCCGCGTTCTCCGTCTCCTGTCTTTCCCCCCTCGCCGCGTTTGGGACCCGAGCTCGGCGATCGATCAAGGAGGACAGAAGACTTCGACCGCAACCCCCCGGTACCAGATATTTACGCCACTACGTCCGCTGACAGGAACATGTGCGTCCGACCGCCGCCCGTGCCGCGCTCCTCGCGCGTCGAGCGGTCTGTGAAGGTGGCGGCGGCGGCCGCGCCGCGTCGCACGGCCGGATCGATTGACGACGGCCGCTCGCGCTCCATGTCGTCCGTGTCGACGGCGTCGAGCACGTGGTCCCCGACGAGCATGGTGAACAACCAGGAGACGGTTTCCGGCCGCTGGGTCGAGGACTCGGTCGTGCGCGCGTGCGCCAAGTGCGAGAAGGTCTTCACGCTGACGAACCGCCGCCACCACTGCCGCGTGTGCGGCGACATCTTCTGCCACGCGTGCTCGCGCACGAAGATGGTGCTGGCGACCAACCCGGGCGAGATCCCGCGCCGCCAGCGCGTGTGCGACCCGTGCGCGACCCACGCGCACAGCAGCGCCATCCTGTACGACGCCGAGGAAGCCGCCATGGACCGCGACAACTCGCTCTTCAGCACGGGTCTCTCGGCCACGGAGCTCATGACCGGCGCGTCCATCTCGGAGGACATGCTGCGCGGCTCGAGCGGCGCGATGCGCCACAGCAGCCACTTTGCTCACGCCGCGCACCCTCATTCGACTGCTGAGAGCAGCGCGCTCGTCATGACGGCGTCCACGATCGCGTTCGCGGCCGCGTTCTGGTTCTTGAAGGACGAGGTGTCGCTGACCAACCCGGCCATTTACATCTTGCTCGCGGGATTTATCAAGAACGTCTATGAGCTCGCGACCCGGCTCTCGAGTGGGAAGAACAAGGCGTACGTCGCTCCTAGTGCCGTCCATGCCGCCGACGACGTTGACCAGGTCTTCAAGGACATGGACGAAGCTGGTGTTGCCGACTCGGCGTCGACCGCCAGCTCGAGTGACCCGTCGTCGCCCGCCAAGGACTCGCGCTACGCTTCGGTTAAGATTGCGCCGGCGCAGCGCGAGGAGCTGCTGACGTCGGCGCACAAGGCGCTGGACACTGTGTACGAACTCGCGACGGCCTCGACCGACGACAAGGAGTGGACGCCCGAGACGCCGTCGATCGAAGGGCTCAACATCCACATCCACTCACGTGACGGCAAGCCCGCTCGCATTTTCAAGTGCCAGGCCGAGATCCCTCTGTCCCCCGACGAGCTGTTCGACGAGCTGCACGGCAAGTTCGAGACGAGCTCGACGTGGAACGTGACTTCCGCCGAAAACAACGTGGTAACGCAGCTGGACGAGTACACGGACATCGTGCAGATCGTGTCGGCGCCGGCGCTCGGCGGCATGATCACCAGCCGCGACTTTGTCAACACGCGCACGTGGCGCAAGCAGGACGGTGGCTACATCTTCGCGAGCGTGAGCGCGGGCAAGAACGTCCTCAAGCCGCAGAAGGGTATTGTGCGCGGTGAGAACGGACCGACTGGCTTCCTGATCCTGCCGCACGAGTCGTCGCCGTTCAAGTCGCAGCTCGTGTGGATCCTTAACTGCGACATCAAGGGCTACTTCCCGTCGAGCATCATCCGCAAGGGCTCGATCAGCGAGGTGTCGTGCTTCGTGCGCAACCTGCGGCGCTACCTGGCCGCGAACGCCGCGTCCAGCGCGCCCATGGAGGGCAAGACGAGCGATGTACAATAGATGGACGTTCGTCGGGCGGAGCTTTTAGATGGGGGCGGCGACTGACGGCCTGGCCTGGATGGGAGGAACCGGTCGCACGCTCGGGTGTTGTGATTGGTTGGTGTGGTGTGGGGCGGATTGACTTAGCGTTGCGCTGCGATGGGAAGCGGCGCTTCGTGTCAAGACGCGTGTACTAGAAGTTTTCTCTTTTTTTTGCATATTCGATGACGACGGGCGGCGGGGGATAATGCGCGTCGCGCTCGGTTGAAGAGCGTGACCAACTCTCGCCTCCGAGTCATCACATGCATAGGGTTGGCTCAGACTTGGACCCAATACATAAACAAACAAATACTGGAAGTGAACGACGATCGAGGCGACGTTGAGACGCAGGATATCATAACAAGAATACACACAGAAGTGGTGCTTTTCACTAGTTGAGCCTGTAGCCATTCACTTCTTCCTTGACCATGGTGAAGTGATGTTACATTGCAATTCCCTCCATGCACCGTGTTGCAACTACTGTATTACGGAGGCGATCGCGTATCTACAGCGACTTTGTAGCTCGCCGTGGGCGGCAGCAGCCAGGGCGACACGTGCGAGCTCTTCTTGTCGACGGTCTTGGCGCGCAGCGGGTCGGTGTCGAGCTCTCGCGGCGAGTTGATCACCTGCGCGTCTGCATCTTCATCGTCGTCCTGCTCTTCGTTCGCCTGCTGCTCTTCGTTGCCCTGCGCGTCAATGATGCTCGCGAGAGATGGAGGTGTCTTGTTCCACGAGGGTAGCGTCCCCAGCGGCCTCACGTGAGCTGACGGCACAGCCTTGCTGCCCGCGGCGTTGCCCTTAGCCACCAAGTTCCCGGAACTGCCGATGCTGGAGGTACTTCGGCTCTTGTTGACACCTCCATTCTCGTCCCAGTACCAGTTGAGCACGCGGGTGCGAGTGCTTTCGTGCACATCTTCGCCCAGGTCGGCCTCCTTCCGCGCCTTCAGGAACATTGCGCGCGTCACGCTCGTGTTCTCCGGCGAGACGACCGCTTCCAAGTCCATGGCGGCTTCGATAAGCGTGTCGATAAAGTCCTCTTTGCTCAGGATGAGGAAGACGAGTTCAGCGACTCCCAACGGCGTCGAGAACTGCGCTCTCTCGCTCGCGCGGTCGGCTTCCCGCTCCGTCAGGCGGTCCCAGGTGGACATGATAATGGCCATGAACACGTTGAGCATGAGGATGCAGAAGACGACGTTGGACGAGTAGATGAAGATGGCGCTGAAGATGCCGTTGTCGTCGTAGATGGGGCCCGGGTCGTACAGGCCGAAGTTAAGCTCGAACACGCGGAAGAAGGCGCGCGGGAACGTGGCCCACTCGGGGTACCGCAGCCCGTAGATCATGTGGCCGGCGAACGCGTAGCCGATGATGACGGCCAGATAGATTGGAAGGAAGGACAGCACCTCGGGCATGGCTCCGTACACGCTGTTCATTAGCCGACGGCCACCGTTGGTCACCTGGAAGCACTTGAGCGCGCGCGCCGTCATTAGCAGCATGTTGAGCAGGTTGAGGCCCAGCAGCGCTTCGTCCCACGCGAACAACTCTCGCGCTTCAACGTAGTCGTCGAAGGACGAAAGCTCGAGCAGCTCGAGCCGAGGTGACGCGCTCTGGCTCAGATATCGCCACAGAACTATCGCCACATTGACCAGGATGTTGGCCCAGTCGCCAATGTTGTTCAGCAGTCCGTATCGCGCCATATACTACGTCACGGGGAGGGTAAAACGTAGGTTAGTCATTGCATCTAACGGACAAACAGCGAGTCGCAAGGTACTCACAGTGCGCAGGCTGCCGCCGGAGAGCACGCAACTGTCCCAGAGCTCGAGTAGGATGAAGTAGGCAATGTGGGCGACGGAAATACCCTCGAGGAACGCGCGTGCGACGTTGCTGGTCACGCCAAAGTTGTACGGCTCGAGATTGACGACCAGGATGTAAGCCATGGGTGTCACGCCGCCGGCGAGGTCAAAGTCCACCGTCAGGTGGACGATCGACCAGAGCTGCAGATTGTAGTTGAACAGCGGCATGGTCACGGCCACATGCTTAGTCTGCGAGTCCAGCCAGTCGTGCGCCCGCATCTTCGACAGCCTGGCACGCTCGTCCTCCCCGCCGGTCGAGCTGCGCAGGAAGTAGGTTTGATACCCACCTTGCGAGTCGTTGCTCAGTGAAAACGAGAACATCTCCAGCCCCTCGAGCTCAGCGATGTCCCCCAGCGTGCCGTTAGATACACCGAAGGGCTCGTCCGCCTCGTCGGAGCTCGATAGACACGTGCGGTTCTGCAGCGGCTCGAGCTCACTGTAGCAGCGACTGCCCTTATTGGCCGGGTCGCTAAAGTTGAGCGCCTTGTACCTGGTCTGCAGCAGGTGGAAGCCGCCCACGATGACCGTGTGCGACGCAATCGTGTACTTCTGTTCGTCTTCAGCGTCGTTGCCACTGCCGGTGGCTGTTGAGGCGTAGACAGTGTTGATCAGCGAGTCGCCGAGCCAGGCGTACAGTGTATCGGCGCTATTGATGTCGGTGAACGCCATTCCCGACGGATTATGCGACCCAAGCAGCTCGTTAGACACGATGCTGCGCACGATGGCACCTGTTTAGACCGACATCAGCGTAGGCGGGTAAGTGCGTAGTCTATGCATTGGTGATCACGCACGAGGACGGCAGAACTTACGACCGGCAATGTTGCGGTCGAGCAGCAGTGTCGCGACGTAGAAGCCGACGAAGGTGACGAATACGGTTAGCTTGCGTGAGAGCATGCGAAACTTGCGCTCCTCCTTCAGGTCACGCAGCAGGAACTCCAACGGCGCGCCCTCGGCCCGAACCACGCGCGGCGTCAGCCCCGTTGAGGAGCGCATATAGCTCGGGACCTTCCGCATCGGCATCTTAGGAGCGTGTTGGGAGAAATCCGGGGCTGGAAGCTGGCGGGGTGACTAGAGACGACTAATCCGTTGAGATGTCACCCTTGGGTGATGCCGTCGCTGACAGCGCACGAAGGCGATCAAGTCTCCTCGAGTGCCAAACCAGTACTGCCAATGACGCCCGACAACTTGATAGCGACGGACCGGCACCATAATGTGAGGAGGGCGAGATTGTCACCAGCGAAAATGCAGACCATCGACCTGGGTTAACGTTGCCTCGCTTTATAATTATCATCACGAGACGTGCGGCGCATGGGCAGGAAGATTATTTTTGGCTGTAGTATCCATTTGCATGTGTAGCCATATCAATTGATGGACTGTAGGTAGCATACCGGTATCAGATTAAAGTGTTCTTGTATAGAGAGATGCAGGTGACGGTTCTCGTAGAGAAAGATTCGCTAGGCACTTCCGAAAACGAGTGCGCGGCAAAATGAACGCGAACGCGACCAATAATGGGCGGCCCGGTGGTCGCCCCAGGAAGAAACCCACGGCGAAAGGTGAGCGACTATCGGCATGTATAGGTAGATCACACGCTTGGCTTTACCGTTCGCTGTTTGGTGGCTGTTTATGCAGCGTTCAGAAGCTGTGTATCGCTCGCATCTAACGCGTTCGCTCGTCCATTCCCGTCCTTTCCCCAGTCAAAGTCGTCGCGTCCCGCTACGCGCTTTCGCTGAAGAAGACCAACGAGGAGGCGCGAGTCGGCCAGGTGAACAAAAGTCGCGTCCGCCAGAGCCAGCAGTCTGTGCGAGCGCCGGCAGCGTCAGCGCCAGTGGACACCAGGAAGCGGGCATCGGCGATATCCCCGGTGGCGTCAGTGGCAATGCAAGACATCCGTACTGGCCTCACAGTCAATAGTAGTGGACGCGTATTGGGGTTGGCTGATTCATCATCACGCTCGCGGTCAGCATCCGGTTCGGCGTCGGCTATTGCCTCAACTCCGGTCAATGTGCGCTCCCAGTTGACAGCGACGCCTACGCCGACGGCTGGCAGCAAGCGGCACTTGGCCGACACGACCCCTGGCTCGATGGAGGTGGGTCGAGGTGCCACATATGGATCCGTATCGGCCTCAGGTGCCCCGCAGGACATGAAGGCGCGCCTTGAGGCTTATCGAGCGAGCAAGCAGCATCGTACCCAGCAAGATGCGGCGCATGTCCATGCTAGAAATGCATCAACGACCGCGACTTCGACTGGTTTGCCTGACAAGCGTGTCCAGCACGCGACTTCCAACTCGGGCGAGGCATTCAGTGCAAGGACGCCAAGTAGTGCGCGTCCAGCATTCCCCAAGAGGATCGCGTCGGCCGCAGCCATGGAGCGCGCAACCAAGCAATCGACACCGTCGGCTTCTCCTGTGGCTTCCAGACACACAAAGCTTTCTCCACGGTATACCAAGCACACGGATGCGGTTCTAGCGAGTTCGAAAGCAGTACCGGCTGTTCATCACAACGACTCGGAGGAGCTGGAGCTGCTGCAGTCGCTCTACTATCAGCTGTGCTTTGTGGAAGCCAAGGGCGACGCCACATTCCGTCGCCAAGAAGAGACCGCGCAGGTATGGCGAGCAACTAACTGCTGCTGGTGTCCGAGTCGATTTGTTCGTCTGGTGGGTGTTGACTTGTCGTATCTGCACTGCGTGTCTGTAGCAACAAATGATTGGCGCGTGGGAAGTACTTCAATCCAAGCTGCAGCTCCTGCACGACACGACGTTGCGACTCGACAAGGAGTGGCACATTGCCAACCTCGAAACGCATCTTGCCCAGCAGGTGACTACCGTACCGTGCTTTTTTTGCGTGCACCACGAAGACACCTGTGAAGGTTGCAACGCGCCTAACTAGTTCTGTTCCACTCATTCACTGACTCATGTCTAGGCGGCGCCGGTCACCGCAGTAGCTGCTCATCTTCCGCCTCTTCTCGGCGCCTTAACTCGAGTTTGCTCGTCGTTGGCGTCAGCTTTATATCGCATGCCGACTCATGGGGTTACGTGCAGCCCGGACGAGCTCAAGAGGCACATGGACGCACTAACAGTGAATCTGGACGAAGTGCTGGAGCAACTCACAAGCACTCGCTTGGACGAATTGGTACGTTGTACACCTGATAGGGATCAAGCAGCCGTCGTTGATGGAATCGAATGCTGATGTCTGCGTGCAGCTTTCAAGCGCAGTCCGATTCGAGCGCGCGATGCGCGAGGCGAGCGATAAGCTCAACGCGTCTCTGATGCAGCTCGCGCATTTGTTAGAAGAGGTCCACGTCGAGATCGACACGGAAACGAGCGTCGCCATCCAGAAGATCCAGCAGCTTCGCGTCGACTCGACCGCTACCAGAGAAGTACCTAACAGCTCCGCTCAGACGAGTGCGTCCACGTAACATTCGAGTTGCGAAACAACCCGTGCGCACGTGGAATCCCACTGATATTTATCGACAAAAGGAAACCTGGTTGCTCAACCGTACTTGGATAGCAGCGACATCCTCATAACGATGCTCAATCGTCCGCACTGACAACGTTCTGATATGCTTGTCGGGCGAGACGAAACCTCCGGTAACAAGGCAATCCAGGCAGCAAAATGCACGAGTCTCAACCTTAGCGATAACCTCCGGCGGCCTTGCGCAGCTTGTTGATCCACACGTCGCGCTCTTCGATGCTCTGCGCGCGTAGCTTGAACGTGCGCCCGCTGTCAGCCGTCGACGAGCGCTTCTTCGTGTTCTTCTCAAAAATGCCCTGGTGCAGCTCGAACACGTGGGCTTGCTTGCCTGATGCGGGCGGAATGATGTTGAAACCTTCACCAGCATCACGAGAGGGCTCAATCCGGCATCTGCATTCGAGAACACACGGGCTCAGACTGAAGCACACACAAAACCATAAGTGCAGCAGAGAAATGCCGCCGCGTACCCATTGATGTGGAGCTCCTTGATGATCTTGCCACGCTCATAGTCGTCCTTTGTCTTGGCGTAAATCAGCGACGAACCAAGAAGGATGAAGTACCGCTGCTTCCAGTTCTTCCTTCCGAGCGGATTGAACGCGTTCCCGCCGCCGCCTTGCTTGATCAAGTACCCCTGTAGCTCGGTCGGCTCCGTTTCTTGCGCAGCCTCGATCACCTTCTCGGAGGGCAGTTGAATCTGCAAAGAGAGGAAGCGCCGCCATACTGTCAGTATCTGCTTGATAACGGACAATGCTCTGTAAGGCAACATGACGCACCGAGACGAACGCCTCCTCCTCGAGCAGCTCCTTTTGCTTCATGGCGAGCTCGTGCATTCTGGCCAGGTTCTCGATCGCGCTGTCCAACGCCTCTTTCCGGCGCTGTAAATGAGCCATCCTGTTAGCGATCCCCCAAAACAAGTCGCCGCCAATGCAAGACGAAAACGTACTCCTTGAAGCTTCGCCACCTCGACAAGCTGCTGGCTCACTTCAGTCTGGGCATTCACAGCGTCCTTTTGATACTGTTGTTGCAGTGCGTTCGAGTTCTCGCGCTCTTGTTCGCGCTCTTCGATTTTCTCCTGTTAATGAGCAACAGTTAGCGTCGCAGGGGATACATAGTTGAGGTAAGAAAGCAACCTGGCAACTTGCCTGAATGCCGTCGAGGTCGTGCTGACGGATTTTGTCCAACTTTGCGGTCCATTCCGCCAGCTCGAGACGGATCACTGTCTGCGAGAAGTTCGCGAGTTCTTGCTTCTGTAAAGTGGCATACAACAGCGTTTGTGTTAGTGCCAGCCCTAACATGATCAACAAAAGAGATCACGTACCGCCGCCGGTCCCTTGGCTTGCACCGTGTAGTCGCTCATGAGCTCGTACAAGCGCATTTGGTAGTGGTGGAAAAAGCGCTGATGTAATGCACGCCAAAACCATTGACAGATCAATGGCGAAGTCAGTAAAGATGTGTCATCTTGTAAGATAAAAACTGAAGGCGTTCAGGCCGACGCACCTTAAACTCGGACGACTGGAAGGAGTATCCGTCTTCGTCGTCCTGAGGGCTCAGCAGCAAGTGCTGCTCTACTTTGTCCATCATCGCCTTGTGAAGCGCTGCGAGCAGCTCCTGGCACATGTCCGCCGATACTTTGTGGTTTTCCTCTTGAATATTGATATACAGCGAGTCAATCAGGTCCTTGAACAGTTTCTGCAGGAGATAGTGAGTTTGTTAGCACAGTGATCGCGGCTCCTATACAACCAACCCGTAACTACTGGAAGAGATCATCGACAAACCTTGAGCAGCGAGCTCAGCTTGCCCTCTCGAACCGGCATGTTTCGCAGCGTGAGCTTCGCTTCACGGCGCGCGAAGTCATGAATCCGACGAAGTTCATCTGGCTCGCATGGAAGCTGAGCAGCAGCAACACACACTCAGTTAGTCACTAACTGCTGTACACGATGCGTGTGCTCGAATAATATCCCAAGTCGACTCTTGAAAAACACGATACCTCCACAGGCGGCAGTGGCTCTCGAGGATACGACAGGAGGGGCTTGTACCCGTTCAAATCCGATGTGTCGACGAGTTTACCAACCCGCTCAGCCATTCGCAGCTTGTACAGCTTGATGCCCGACTCAACGATGTTCAGGCAGCAGTTGTGAATCGTATCCTTCCAGATACGACCGCGAAAAGCCTGGGCAACATTACAAGTTTGTCAGCTCATGATAGTCTCTTGTTTCTGCACGCGATGTTAATCACGACTGGTCTTAGTAAACAGGAACGCACCTGGAAAACGTTGTCACGGTGGGCGAGCATCGAGACTAAGATGGACTCGAAGAGCGGTCCATTGAGCACTGCTCCTTTAGCGTATCGGTTCCGCTCGGATTCCAGCAGTACTCGCACCAGCTTCTCCATGCGCTTAGTGAAAGCCTCGGTGCCTTCCTTGGGGAGTGGGAAGCAGGTTTGGTCCGGAAAAGCCGCCTGAAGCTGGTCGCACAGCAAGGCATTTGGTCCAGACTGCTGTGACGCCAAAACGTCCCTGATATACGCAGCCTCGGCATCCTGCGCTGTCATGTTCTTCCCCTGAACGCGCTCCTTCAGCATACTCGTGGTGGTGTTTTGCAGCAGCCACATCAGCTTGGGCGACTGTGGGAATACTGTAATCAGCAAGAGTTCACGGGTTAATAGGAGAGACATGGTGGAACCAAGCAACAGAACATATACAGTAGAGGTTCGACGCATACCCATCTTCGGCGTGGGGTCCTCTTCGCTCTCATCCCGAGCAAGGTGTGCAAACTGCTCGATCGCAGCGTCCGTCAGCTCGCCATCCACGACGTGCAGCACAACGCTGCAGGCCGAGAGCACCGCCATACGCTGTGAGAATTCCATCTTCACTGGTTCCTCCACGCGCAAAACTGTTACTCCGCTTACCTGCTCAGTGCTGACATGATGCAGTAGAGAAGCTGTTCCAGGGGCTATCAGACGCACGAGTCCGACGTGTTAGCACATGCAGTGGAGAGGTCACAACCGCGGCAGAACACCACCAGTGCACAAAGCTGAAGTCACGTACGCTGTTCTCGCCATTGTCGGGTCGACTCAACACGGCCAGGTACTTGACACTCGAGTAGTCAACCGCCTTGACGTACATCAAGACGCTCTCGGTGGTGTTGCTGGGGTTGAAGTTCGGTCTCTCAGCGGACGACACGCTGCTAAAGCTAGGGGGCGATAACACATAAGTGCGCATGGTGAGGGTGAGAGATCCAACAAGCACGTACACACTACGTTACAATACGCGTGCGCACCTCGCACTCGAGCTCTGGTGCATCAAAACCGACTCGCACTCCGTCTTGGTGCCAAGAATGCGCTCTAGCAGCGCCGACTTGTCGCCAGGCTACACATTCGAACAGCGCGAAGAATAGCAACCCATCAGACTCTACACATACCAATTGTATCATGCGGTAGTATCAAAGTCAGACCTGCCCGCCGTGGAGGCTGACGACGGCCATGGGGGCGGCCAGGCGCTGGAGAAACGCGATCGCTTCCTTCTTGATCTGCAGCCGCGGCTCGTCACTCGACGTGTTGACGCTCAGCAGTCGCCCCGCGAACAGCAGCTCATCGCCGTCCGTCGCCATGACGCCTTCGGCGGGGGGAGAACCGCGGGGAGGAAGCCTAGGAGACCGCGGACGACGCGCAAGTTGCTCAGAATCGCCGCGCGAAAATGCCTTTTGACAAGCTGGAAGAAGCGCCCACTGGCCATTCTCGGCTTCACTTTGTACTTGTTCTGAGTATGCCCACTGCGCACAGAACAGTACAGTACACGTGTGGGCGGGCGTGGGTGCATTCCTATTCCTGAATCTCGACATTTTTGTGAGCCCAGAGGTGCACCGTGCTCGACGGTCAATAGCGCCCATCTGAGATCACCTAACGTATTAAGTACGCATGCGAACCTATGGATGGACGCAGCGACTTTTCAAGATTCGGCGGCGCATTCTGGAAGTCGACGCGCCAGAATGGAAGCGCTCTTGCTGGGTCGCCGTGCATACGTGGAGGAGCGGTACCGCTCCTTTGAGGCGACCAGGCAGCATCAAGACCGCATCGCGCACAAGGAGCGGGCAGGAGGGCACGAAGGACCCAGTGGTGCCAGCGGAAGCGGCTGGCGGGAAAGCTGTGACCAAGACAATGACGATGACTTTTCGCGCGATATACTCACGGAGATCACAGCAGCAGCCAGCGCACACTGTTCCAGGCGCTTGGCGTCGTATGCTCGCAAGAAGGAGAGCGTGCTGGGGTCCATCATGCGCTCCCTGTACAGCGACAGCAACTCGTCGCTGTTGGGGGACGATACGGGCGATCAAACCCAATGCTCTGGTAGGACTACGCCTGCTGCCGACACAACTCGCGTGGCCGCGATCAAGCTGCTGGGGTCCCAGACATGCTCCTCAAGTTTGGCTGACCTCGCCATGCCGACGCAGTTTGCGTTGCGCATGTTCTTCAGGCTGTGCCGTTCGCTAAGTGACCCTGAACGTCTGCCTGGGAACAGTCGCCTGGCTGTTCAGATCGCTCACCGACTGCCAGCGATCCTGGTTTCCGTGCCGCCGTGTGTGCTGGCACCGGGATTTAGCGATTCCGAGTTAGTAGGCGACTCCGGGGACATGCTCAGTGTCTTTTACGAGCTTTTCGAGCTCTTCGGTAGGCTACTGGAGCTGCCAAGCGGTCGGAGTTCGAGCAGTTATGGCAGCCGCCAGCGTGAGTCGGCGATCGCGCAGCCTGTGGCGTCTACAAGCGAGCATGGTTTTCTTTCGTCTGCCGACCGCACCACTGTCACGATCGCGTATCTCGCGCTAGGGCTGAAGATGGGGCGACTGCACAATCTGTTGGCGGCGCTCCAGTATTTGGTCAAGTGCGACCCAGACACAATCATCGCCGCCCATTTCGAGCAGCTGGGGCCTCTCCTTGAAGAACTCTCGACTGCACACGCCGAGTTTGTCCATGACGCTCCAGATCGAGAGGACGCTGCGACTGGATTTCTCATGAGCTTCGGCAAGGGAGTTCACGGAAAGCTAGGTCATGGGCAATGCACACACGCTGGATGTCAAGACGGCAACTGCACTGAGAACAAAGTCTCGCCGACGATGATCGAGGCGACACGTGATATCAAATTCACCAAGATCGACTCGCTGTCGACACACAGCATTGGAATTACCACTGTAGGCGAAATCATGTCCTGGGGCAACGGAGATAAGTACCGCCTAGGTCACGGGTCGACGTCCAAGGAGTACGTGCCACGCGTCATCGACGCGCTGGCCGCGAAAGGGCGAGTTCGAGATGTTTCGTGCGGACTGGGCCACACGCTCGCGTTGATGGACTCAGGCGAGTTGTACGCGTGGGGAAATGGGTCGAACGGACGCCTGGGCCTTGGCGACACCTTAGATCGATCCAATCCGACGCTGGTCCCTCCTGCAAGCATTCTTTGCGCTCGGATCTCGGGCGGCGAAGGCGGAGTGCGAAGTGACACGCTTCGCTTACGACATATTTACTGCGGTGCCTCCCACTCGATGGCGATTTCGTGGGACGGCAGACTGTTCAGCTGGGGTAAGAACAACCAGGGCCAGTGCGGCCACGGTCACTCCAATGACCAACTGGTTGTCCAAGAAGTCGCGTTCTTCGCAGAAGAAGCAGAAGACTGTTGTGAACGCCGCAGGAGGCTGGGAGCACTCGCTATTCTGTACGGCCTCTGGCCGTGTGTTCGCGTGCGGATGCGGGTACAAGGACAGCCGGCGGACAGGTGTGCCTCCCGTTCTGGGTCTCGGCGACTACGATCGACGACTAAAGCCTGCTCTAATTGCTGCACTCGCCGATGCAAAGGAAGAGGTTGTCAAGGTTGCGTGCGGGTGGGACCATTCGATCGCAATATCAGCCTCCGGACAGGTTTTCACGTGGGGATCCGGTGCAAACGGGAAGCTCGGGCATGGGGATGAGGAAAGCTGCGATCTTCCAACCGTCGTGAGGGAAATGGACGGCAAGGTCATCCTGGATGCGAAGGCCGGATGCGAGCACACGGTGCTGCTGACAGCGAACCATGAGGTTTGGACATTCGGCCATGGTGATAGCGGCCGGCTGGGTCACGGCGACAACCAGACAAGGAAGACACCTGCCCGAATTGAGCAACTCTCGCAGGGCAAGATGAAACCGGTCGCAATTGCAGCTGGCGACAAGTACAACATTTTGTTGGTCGGCGAGTGCGACACAGAGGAACACTCGAGCCACGAGTCCAACGAGCGACGAATGGGCAACAGAAGGAAGAGAAATGCTGGACGCGAGCACAATGTTGAGTTGATGCTCTCTAAACGCCAAGAGTCCGCATCCGCAGGCTCGCATATCTTGGTCGACGACTCGAACCCTCCAGCGCTCCACTCACGACATTTTCAGGTAGATTGGGTCCTGGGCTTGGTCGAGTCTAGTTCAAGCATAGAATCCTCTGGATCGCCGCGTTACCAGGCTCGTGCTCTCCCTACCACAGTTAGATCTACGCTACTCTTCGTTCTTGGCCACATCGACCGTGTCGCCGCCGAGTATCGACACGCCGATTGTGGTGAAGAGAGGGATGACTCACAGTGCATCCAAGCAACGGAGGCTATCATGCCATTCGCGATTGAAGCATCCACGGCAGCTCTACGTGCGATTGCGGAGCTCCTTACTAGCCCAGTGTCAGCCCTCCACGAGCTGGTGTCGACCCAAGACGTCATTACAACGAGCTCTAAGGGGCTGACGTTGTTTTGTTATATGCTGGCACAAGATCGCGTTGCTGTGGCGCTGAGTCTTCTGAGAGTTCTCCAGTTGAATATTTCAAGGGTGGCTGCGCTGAGATCGCAGGCGACAGTCGATGGGGTGCTATGCCCAAGTAGTAACGACGATCAGCTGATCAAGGGCACCTTTGATTTGGTGTCGGGTATCACCAAGTTGGATGACGACAAGCTTGCCCGTATGCTACGGGCTGACGATGACAATCAAGTCAATGGCTGCTCCCGATGCTCGCTTGCCATTCGCCACGAAGCTGCGATGGTTCTGAAGGTACGTTAACACGTTGAACCATATATGCGAAACCTTTGTATTTGTCTAATGACGTCAGCTGTAATCAATGAAGGCGGGCTTTCGACTCTTCTATCCAGACTATCAAGCGCGCATCAGCTTGCTTGCAGAGATCATTCAGACAGCCAAGAGTGGTGACGTATCCTCCGCCTGGATCGCTGTTCTTGCGAAATGCTTATACCAGATGAGTCTGAGTAGCTTACTTAGCGGTGAATGAGCTTTAATCAATCCTGTACGGTGCTGACGTTTTGTACGTGTGCTTTTGGTCACCAGGACGAGATGATGAAGCCGCTGTTTTACGTTCAGCTTAACCCAACCGCGCCTTGTGATCTACCATCAATCCTTCTCTCTCTACTGGAGCTGTGCATTGCACAAACAGAAGAGTGCGTGAAGGGGAACGCTTCAACTCGCGTTGGGGGGTCTGGAAGCGACTGGCCGTCGCACATACTTCAAGTCATGATCGTTCATTGGCTCGGGGTCATCGAGCAACTGTTGGACAGCTCGCAGGTGTCCGAAGCGAACTACGCGGTCGGACCTGTCGACAGTCATCCTGTGTCGGACGTCATCAACGCTATGATGACGTTCTTACAAGAACTCATGGAGCGAATGCTAGCACTTGTGAAACAGCTGCACAAAGCAAGCTGCCAAGAGGGCGGCGCGAATGAACATTGCCTGGATGGCGCATCGGTGCACACGCTGCTTCCAAGCATCACTGAGTGCCTGTGCTCCATACTGCGTCGATCTGGTGGCGACAAGTGCGTCATTCTCTCGATCAGGCTGGCACTCGCCGAGCGACTGCTTCCCACGTTGTGCGCAATGCTCCCCCTTATCGACGAGATCGTGTGGAAGGTGGGCCATCCCCAAGAACACGCACGCGAGAGCAGCTTCGAGAATCAAGATGACCATGACTACTCAAGTGTGACGCAGCGCGATGAATTGACGGACGGGTTCTGGCTTGCCGAGCTTGGTAGCTCGTGCTGTAGCCTGTGTGGGCTGCTATGCGCAGAGCTTCTACGTCCCCAATCTGAGGTGAGTGACACCGCCTGCTGGAGTGAAAGAGATATCGCCCGGATAGAGCGTATCATTCGGTGGAGGGATCGCGGACAACTGGAAGTTCAACACGGCAAGACCACTGCTGGTGTCGACAGAGAAGCAATGGGGTCGTCACTCTCATCAGCATGTGGCGACGCCTCCGGTACCAACGACTTGCGACAAGCGCTGTTTTCGACTGGACTCTCCATTGTGAACATCACACTGCAAAGCTTGGTGACTGACGCGGCGAAGCTCGCCCTATTCAGCGAGATCACCGGAGCACTAATATCCGAGAGCAAGCGAGAGCGCGACAGTACTTCATCACTCGACGAGTCGGCGTCAGACTTATTTACGTCTGTTGCTGCATTACTAGACGAGCAACGCCACTCGTCAGAGGTGGTGGAGGAGACACTGGCGATATGGTGCGTTCCTCTCGCCACATTTGGGGCGTTAAGTGAAGAAGCTGCTGGCGCAATTTCGAAGGCTGGGGTTGTTGAGTCCCTACGTCAAATACTACTTCGTCACACAGAAGTCCTCCCTCTGCGAGCTGATCGCTCACATACCGCCGGCACAAGTCACCGTCATGAGGCTGCTTCTTCACCAGACCAGGATGTTTCCCGAGGTGATTTGCAGTCTGTATTGCCACCAAAACTCAGGCATGCTCTCTCTCCACTCCTTGGCGAGATCTCTGTCGAGCTTTGTCGGTGCGGGATCGCTCGCGTGGGAGGCACTGTGCTGTATCGCGATTCACTTGGCCCAGACGACGGACTTCCAGCAACGTGAACTAGCGCTGTTTTTACGAAACGACAAAGGCTCGCTTCCCAACACCGGGAGCACTGAATCAGGGGCGACGATATCCCCGCGGAGGAGGCAAGAGTTACCGAAGAAGAGTGCGGCGACAACAGTCAGCCAAAGCATCGACGGACTGATCGATACGCTGTTCGTGCTGCTCCAGCATGTTTTCGAAGCGCAGGAACAAATGTGGTCTTCTTCACGTCACCTCGTACCAATGATCTCAACATCGGCAAAGCCAGCAGCACTACAGAAGGACGCGTCGAGGTGGCGGCAGCAGATCAAAGTATTCCTTCTCGCAAACCCTGTAGTGGCATCTGCGTCGAGGAAGCAGGTGGTTGGACTCTCAAAATCAGTCATGCCCTTGCGAGCAGTGGTGGACAACGACAGCAAGCCTGAAGCCTTAGCTGATGAGACCACGAGTCTCTCAATTTCCTTGTGGCTGTACGTAAACGAGCTCCATCATCAACTGTCGCCAGCGACGAAGTCAACGCTCGAGCAGCCGAGCAGCGTCGATAGTGTGAGGCGACCATGCGAAAGTCTGTGCGTGCTTGCAGTTGGCGGCGCTACGTTTCAAGTCCCGGACGCGATCTCGAGCGTATCAGACGTGAAATCGCCTGGAATGATCCTTGTTGCGACTCCAGTCAACGACGAGTTTATCACACTGTCACTCATCACATCAGGGTCCAGCGCCAGTGATGCGGCTTGGAACTGTGTCAAGATAGCGGACAGCGTCCCAACAGGTTGCTGGTGTCATCTAGCGTTGGTGGTTTCGAGTGCGGTCGCGGACGCACTCCAAGCGTTTGTCAACGGAGACATGGTTGAAGTCCCAGATAAAGCCTTGCATTTCGCTGAAGACTACTTCGACGAAGCCTACAACTGGAGTACCGTGCATATTGGCGGTCAAACGCACGACGCGGCATCGACGCAGTCGGCATCGAATGAAGTGCAAGGTGAACCGCAGGCGGGCCCATCCACACGCCTCGCGGAACTTTCGGTCGTGCTGGATGATGTCTGGATGGTTGGGCGAGGACTTTCAGGCGATTCGATCAAGCAGCTCTATTCGGGCGGTCCGATGCTGTTTCAAGCCAAGAGACAGGTGCTCTTAGAAGATCGCGGCATAGACTTGTTGCGGGTGCTTCATGCGACGGTGGCCGCCTGCCCTGACGCAACCCCCGCGAACAGCACGTCAGAAATGCTGTGTTCCGACCGGTGGATCACGCTGTTGACTCGGCTACACGCCAGCTGTGTACGGACGTGCAACTCAGCAGCAGTGGTGTACCTGTGCGAGATTTTGTCTCAACTGCTTCCGATGGCACCGGCGTCATCTACAATCGATCTCCTGGACCTCGCGCGGACTTGCTTCCGTCATCTTGTCCTCGAGAGCTGCAACGAGGATGTTTCGCCAGTGCGTATGCTGCTTCAACTGACGACGATGGTTACCGGCCTCACCACGACGATTTCCCAGTCTCGAAACGCCGTGAGCTGGTACATGCGATCACTCACCGACGGAGTTTGGTGGGGCTTGGTGCTGGCGAGCAAAAGCTCTCGGAATGCCGCACGCTAGACAAGAGGAACAATCACAGTGAAGAAGCACCACACGGCTACAACGCGGGGTCTACTACTGTGGAATACACTGCTGGACTGCGCCTCTTTCACAAATTGGCCGCTGTCCCTAGATGGGCACCATGGATGGTGCAGCAGGTAGAGCGCGCGATTTCGGACCACAGCTCGATTGCGTCATCGTCCAACCCAGCGCAGGCATGTTTGCCCTTGCACGTGGTCGTCGCCATACTCTCTGGGTATCCTGCACCACTCTTCGAAGCTGAAGCGGGCGGCTTTGACACCGGTGCGGCACACCCCTCACGGATACTTAACCGTTGGAGTGATGCAGCTCTCCGCTCGTCGATTGAAACGAGCCGGCTCAATGGCGCCGTTCTGACGCCTATTCGGACGCTGCTGGTAACGCTTCTCGGGTCCCCGGAATGGCAAGTAGCGCAAGTTCTGCATCTTCAAAACGTGAGCGCGACCGCGTCACCTCCGCAGTTGGACATGCAGTCTCGAATGATAGCGATCGCCAGTCTCCGGACGCGCATTCTTCGATTCCTGGTATCGCAGCTTTGCAGCTGCAATGACACAGCTTCGCCGTGGAAAGCGCTTCTCCTAGCCAACCCAACTGCGTGCCGGTTCCTACTCCAAACTGCTTCTGCGCCCGTTGTGAGTTTTATGACCACGGTGGTTGGATCAGAGCCTGCGCTGGCTTCAAAGAGCCAAAGTGGTGTCCACGGGATTGATGTCGACGGGTTTGTGACGCTGTTACAAGACGCGAGGCGATGGGACGACCGCAGTAGCCAACTTCACCGAGATCTCGAAGCGCTGCAGTGGCACGCTTGGAATTCCTTGCACACTGAAAAGGGAGCAGTGCAGGATATGGTGTCCTCTTTGTCACCTGAGTACTCGTCACAAGTGACATCACCACTGGCGGTCGTCGCTGGTGTAGTTGATCTCTGCGGTCTCCAGGCTTACGCACGGGAAGGCTTCCCGACTATAAAGCTTCCCGCCACGACGATATGCACCAATTCGGGCCTCTGGTTCTACGAAGTCGTGCTTCTAACAAGTGGACTCATGCAGATCGGCTTTCTCGATGGAGACTTCTCGGCGGATCCCGCACAGGGCCAGGGCGTGGGTGACCACGCAAGTAGCTGGGCATTCGACGGTTATCGATGCAAAAAGTGGAACGTGAGCTCTCAAGACTACGGCGAGCGGTGGCACGTGAACGACATCGTTGGAGTCCTTATTGACACGGATCGGATGGAGGTTAGCTTCTTCCTTAACGGAAAGTTCCTCGGTATCGCGTTTGCATCCTTCGCAATGAGCTCGAACTCGTCGATGTTCCCAGCTGCGACTCTGAACGTGTGTCAAGCTGTCGAGTTTGTTATCGGGCCGTCCAACGAGGCGATCGAAAGTGCGAGAACCTTTGACGAACGTCAGCAGCTCTACCAGGAAGCATTTCGATATTGGCCAGTGCTTGGATCACGACAAGACCAACGCCGACTTAAGCCTGTCATTGCAGCAATAGCAACGACAGCCCAGCATGCACTTTGCTACGACATTCCAAGATCAATCGAGGCTCCACGTCCAATGCAGTGACGACGGCGAGAGTGCCGACGATGACAGCGATATCGACCACAAGTTTGGTGGTTTGCGGGCAAGCTCCAGCTTCCTCGGAGTCGATGAAGCTGAAACAGCAAGCGAAGAGGCTGTGTGATCGAGCAACTGCTCACGAGGCCCGTCACCAAGCCGTTCATTCTCGTGACAGTCAAGAGCGCAGGCTTATTGAATCTTCAATCGGCGCGAGTACAACCGATACCGACAAAGACGCGAAGAGCAATCGACGCCGAGAGCTGGTCGATGGTCTCACTGCGCTGGGAATCCCTTTTGAATGGGCGCTCCGCTGTGCTCTTGAAACCAACCTGACAATAAGCGAAAGCGGCACTGTCAGCTGGGTACTGGAGCAGATGGAGAAGCAAGCATCCAACGCCGGAGGGTGGCTACGTGCGCGAAACATCGGTGACATCAGCGCTGAAAACGAGACGGACGACACTGAAATCCGATGGCCATCCCAAGCATCCGTACATGCTGTGGGTGCTTGCCGTTCTGCCGGAATCCTCGACGGCCTTACTGGCGTTGGTGAGTCCGCAAGATCGACAAACAGCATGGAGGGGAGCGACCACCATCACAATGCACAGAGCGATAGAGCGCAAGACGACCGTGGCGCCTCGCACCGCTACAATGTGATTCTCCCGTCGCTGCTGACATCGCAAGCCGATGCGGAACGCAACTTTTCGACCCCGTCAAAAGTTGTGGATACTATCGAGGACCAGTCCGCACAACCCAGCGAGTATTTTACCTCGGAGGTCGTCTATAAGAGTGACCAAGGTGGGTCGCTCGACTCCTTGCTGCCCCGGCCGCCGAGACAAACGACGTCTCCGGCAGGGACAACACCAGACAAATCTGGCGAGCCCTCCGAAGAAGCGACGAGCTTGCTACCACTGTGCATAGCTGTTGACGCCGCCTTGTGCGTTAACTATTCACGGCTCGCGGTGAGATCGCTATTCAAAACAGCAGACGGCACGAGCGGGGTGTACGCGTCAAAGCTGTATCAACTTATTACCGGGTGGATTGCTGATGGAGTTGCTGGAAACGAGCTGATGCGTTTCATACGCATCGCAGCGAGGATGGATCATCGAGAGCCTCGCCTCGACTGTGGCAGCTTTGCGTTGCTGGGAGATTGTGGGTCATCCCCGTCACGCCAGCTCGAGCAAACGGTGGCATTGCTGCTGGAAGAAGAACTGGCCCAAACGTTGGCAGAGGTCGATGATGGCCTCGACGCAGCAGCAACAAACACGTTCCCTTTGTTTGGTTTGCTGTTTGAGTCAATGCAGCAGCAATACCGGCGTGCAGGTGCCTTCACCAAAGCATTTCTCAGGAAGCAGGATAATACCAACAACACCACAACGTTGGAAGCTCTGGAGCTTGACGCAGCATGGTTCGCGTGGCTGTCGGGCATTGTCTACTCGCACGTCGAGCGAGTGATGCGCAGGGAAGTCAAGCGTAGCTCACTCGGCTCCACCCTATTTGCTCGAGCCGTACCATCCACATGCTACAGTTTGGCGTTTTTCAGCCAACTTGCTACGATTGCTCTGGCTCCTGCTCCAAGCAGCGCGATGCATTGGAAGTATGTGGCGACCAAGTTGTTGGCACGCATTTGCTCGGCGCTGAAGACCTGTCAGGATGCGCAAATCGCGTCTCCAGAGCAAAAATCATGTCCAGCTGCATTATCAGGCGGTGTGGCCAAAGCTGTCGACAATGGGCGGGTCACCTGGTTTTCTGATAGCGCAGACGCGTTTCATGACGCTTTGCCGGTGGAGGATCTCGTTGAGCTCTTTGATCTGCGGTTCTGGCGCGAGAATGAAAATCGCGTGTACGCCTCCGAGATAACGTGCGCGATGCTCGAGCTTCTCGTTCATCTTGCGAGACCTGAACAAGAACGACAACTGATGAACGCTGTCTCGGACCTTGCTGCGTCGGAAGCCTACGAGCTGTTTGTCGACACCTACTCGCCGACTCGCATCTCTTTGTCGTGGCGCCATGGACAAATTGATGGCGGCAACGTCATAGCAGCCGCGTCTGGGGACGGCACTGCCTCAACCGCTCCTGCTATTGAGTGTGATCATAGCGGATCAAGCATTGTCTCTCTCCATGTTCAAGCCATCCTATCGGCTTTCACGAAGCTTGATAGTGCTGAGTACGATTCTGAAATATCGCCGCGAGTTCAACCGTGCCAAGGAACGACCACGCTTCGCAATTTGGCTCCCGATACGACATACCGAGTGCGCTTGATACCGGTCAATACCAACGGAAGCAGCGGCACTGAAGACGAGAACGCCGAAATGAGATATTCCAACTTGACGGCACCTATCCTGAATGAGCTGGTGGTGCAGACCCCCGCCGAGCCACCATTCGAACTCGATCCAGCAAACGCAGGCAAGAATCTCACGGTGATGAGCCAGAACCTGACGGTGAAAAACGCGGTCAATAAGAAATGGCACTCGGTGCGAGGAACCATCGGTTTTGACGAGGGTGTGCATCAATGGCAGGTTCGCATCGACGTTTGCGTCTCGAAGAACATTTTCATTGGCGTGTGCACTGCGCAAGCGTCCCTCGACAACTACATCGGAAGCGACGCCTTTGGCTATGGCTTCCTCGCCAACAAGGCCATCTGGAACAATAAGACCAAGCTGCACTCGTACGGGGAAATCTTCAAGCAGGGCGACCTCATTCGTGTGACACTCGATTGCAACGCCAGGACGCTTGCATTCAGCCGCAACGGTGAATCATTCGGTGTTGCAGCGACGAATCTACGCCCCGGATCAGACAAAGGAACCTCAAGTGCCGACGCTACTTCGTGCAAATGGTATCCAGCGTTCTCGCTGTATAACAAGGACGATCAGCTCACGTTGATCCCTCCTATCCATGTCAGTGGGTCGTCAGCTGCTGGACCACATCGGACATCATCACGGTACTCATCGGTAGAGGAGATCGTCGCCGCCGTGCGTTGTTTACTTTCCTACGAAAGTGGCATACACGCTGTGCCACAAACCACGAGACTATCTACGAACTTGAGAGGAGAACTCTCTCCTTCAAATGCCGCGCAATCGGGTGGAGTCGTTGAAGATGCATACGAATTCTTCAAGAGATGGCGGACGGGGCACACGGTCGTCCGGGAAATCGGATTAGGACGCGTCATCTTCATTGACTGCAGTCGGGCTGCGACAGAAAAGTACGGTCTGCACAAGGGTGACACCGTATTCACCAGCCAAGGGCAGTGCATCGGGCTGGGAGAGTACCAGCATCTTCTTTGGTACGAGATTGACGCCAGCGGTAGCTTCGACGCTTGTGACAAGACTCGTCGCGATCGCCAGACGGAGGTCGCGTCATGGAGCCGCTGCTATTGTCTCGACATGCTGAAGAACTCTGACGATTTCCCGATTCATCATCATCGCGATGCAATCGAGGAGGGACGCCTGAACTCGGTTGACTTGGACGCTAGCAACGTGACTGCAGAGAAGTTCCGGGAGTGTCAACACCTTTGGAACCGATCGAGCGAGGCTGCGACATGGGATTCAACTCTGGTTGACACTCTCGACTCCTTGGCACTTACTCGAAGCGTTCCCACTCCACTTCATCTCTCTTTCAAGGAGATTACATTCGCCATACAGACGGATACAAACTCATTGATGTGCATGATGCGCATGGAGCAGTTCCAAGGGCACTTCGACATTTGCCGTGAGCGGTCTGGTGGCGAGAACAGCCCCGTTGGCTGTGTGCTGGCGCGGATTGCGTTCCTGATACGACTCAACGCCAGCGTATATAGAGCTGCTCGATTCGTGCTACCAAGGGACCATTTCGCGCGCTCGTTTCCAGGAACCACAGCGACGGCCCAACAACCTGGACATGAGGCGTCAATGACTTTTACAACGATTCTGGCCTCGACGTTGTCTTCGCCGCTCTGGACAACCAATAGTAGAGGCACGGTATCCAGCCAGACTATGAGAGCGGCGATGGTGGAAGTGCTCTTCCGATGCCAAAAGGAGCGGCTTATGAGCGAAGACTTGGATCGGAGCAAGACAGTTGCGCCGGTGACTCCCTTACCAAGCAGCGGTGACGAACTGGACGCTGCGTCGCCAACTCCGACAGCTACTGATCTCCCAATCGTCAGTGTTTCCTACCCGACAAGACCCTGTGCGCCGTCGTTCTGGGAATTACTGTGGATCAAGTCACCAACGTTGGAGCATTCGAAGCGCTGGCTGTTGCCAATAAATAGCCTCGCGATGACGACGCTTTTCGCTCAACTGGGCAAGCAGCTGGAACTTTGTGGAGCTGTCGAATGGCGGCGGGAAGTCCCCCGGGCTTTTGACGCTCTGCCAATCCGGCAAGCATTCGCTGCTACGGTCTCCAATCCATTAGAAGCGAGGCGCTATGTTGCTGGCGAAGACAATGGTATGATCAACCACGGTGACGGCAGTAGCTGCAGCAACGCAGAGCTCGAACAATCTCAGGATGAAAACTGTGAGAACGAGACTGCCGAATCAGCCACAGCGTCCGTCGACGCCGATCCAAGCGTGGAGTACTTGCAGTTGTTTGAATGCGTCGCAAAGGAGATTCAGTCGCCCGGCTTCCCTCTTTTCTCGCCGGGTCCATCGACTTGTGCGGTTATCAACGTCGGCGGAAGCGCCGGATCCAACTCCAGCGCCGTCAAACTGGAGCTCGACATCAACACATCGCTGTTCATGCCAGTAATTGTCCGAGACGAGCGTCACTGTCACTACCCGAGTCGGCTAGAACTCTTGGGGTGGTTCTTCCGTGTCGGCCAGCTTTTTGGCATCGCGTGGCGTAGCCAAGCTCCCTTGCCGCTCCAGTTTCTGTCGATGTCGTTTTGGGATGAGCTGGTAGATCCTTCTCGACTGGAAGCTCAAGCTGCACCGTCGCCAAAGACTTCAGAGAAGGAGCAGACAGAAGCCAAAACTGACGGCAACGTGGAGCGAGAATTCCGAGCCCGGGCACGGCAAGAAGCTATCGACGCGGTTCGAGACGGGCTATTGTCGATTATACCCAGTCGCTGTCTGATGCTGTGCGGTAGCGGTAAGGAGCTTCGAGCGCGGCTGTCAGACCTCGACGTCTGCTTTGTGACTGCTCTTCACTCCCGCGCAGTCTACGACAAGGAGGCTCGCCATCATCGGCTTTTCTGGAAAGTGGCGCGGGGATTCTCGTCCATGGAGCGGAAGTTGCTTGTCAAGTTCATCACCGCGAGAAGGCCCGTTGCACACGGCTCAGAGGACGGAGCAGGGTCTGGCGAACTGGTTTTGGAGCTGGCAGACGCCCTTCACGATGGCCGTGACCGACCAGACGCTTGCTATCCCGTCGTCACCGTGGTCGACACTCGTACGCGACGCCTTCACTTACCAGCGTACTCGAGCGCGGCGGCTATGCGGACCAAGCTGACGCTCGCTATGACAAACCAGCCAGTCGGATAGATAACAAGACACTACAGTGGCAGCGGAGAGACAATGCGTCAATTGATCACTGTCTTTCATTCCATTCCGATCTGTCCTTGTGTGTGCTCTAGTGGGGACGGCGTTGAAATATACCTTTAAATATACAGAAGTGAGCGAGCGGCGTCCTGCTTGCCAGGTGAGCTGCTCGTCGATACTACACAATGAAGCATGGCAATCGTCGCTGGTCGGGTTGGCCGCCGTCTTTGAACTGGTGTTCACGTCTCCACAGTGTACAGCCGACATCCCAGCGAAGGGAAGCGGTCGTTCGTGGGAGCAAGACGACGCGCGGGCCATTGATCGCCCTACTCTATTCTGACCAGGTTGACGCCGGAGGTTGTGGAGGTGGGCTGGTTTCTTGGACCGTCGAGCCAGCAAAATGTCTTCGTGCGGCTCCAGAAGTTGGCGGATATCTCTTGAAGCGTCAGCGTTGGCACTGCATCCACGCCCATGCCTCACACCACGCGTTCCGGGACGCCGTGATGCTGGTCACTCTCACCAGTGCGTGCCTCGACCAGCGTCGGGTTCGCGACCGGATCTTCGTCGTCCATGGAGAGAGCGCGCGAGCGCTTGCTTGGGGCGCTAAGCACCCAGCCGTTGCGGCTGTCGTCGACGATCAAGAACACCGCGAGGAAGAAGGTGAGCACAGCCATGCCGAGCAGCATCAGCATGTCGGCTTCGTAGCTCCCCGTTTCGTCGCGCAGGTAGCCAATGACGAGATTGCCGACCGTCGCGCCGATCGCGTCGGCGATCTCGACAATTCCAAAAGCCGTGCCGAAGCTCTTGCGGCTGACCGAGTTGGGGATGGCGGCCATCAGGATCGTCGGCGTGAACGAGAGGCAGACCGAGATCAACACCATCGACACGATCGGGTCGACGTTCGTGAAGACCATGAACACGTAGGCCAGGATGGACAGCATCGACGACACGATGATCAGGAACATGCGGCCGCCGAACTGGTCAATGAACAGCCCGATGAAGGGCGCGAGCACGACAAACGAGTGCGACACGCTGCTCACGATGCCCGCCTTGACGATCGAGTAGCCGTAGCGCTGGTACAGGTAGCTGCTCGAGACGTTCTGGAACAAGTGGAAGACGTTGATGAAGTTGACGTGCAGCAGGGCGATGATCCAAAACATGCGCGAGAACTGCTGCACGCTCTCGCACGACATTTGCTTGTGGTGCGGGTGCGCCTGGCGCCAGCGGTGCTTGCGGCGCTTCTTCTCGGCGTACTCCTTGAGCCACTGGAGGCCAGGGTCGAGCGCTTCGTCGCTCATGACGCGGCTCTTGACGATATGGCGGAGCCGTCCCGTAAACTTGCACACGAGGATGCCGATGATGGCCGACGCGACGCAGACGCCGCAGCCATACCACAGAGCTTGAACGTATCCACCAAAGTAGAGAGCGATCGGCGCGACAGTCGCCTTGGCGAGCATCTTGGACACGTTGGTCACGGCGACGCTCACGCCCATGGCGAACGTGAGCTCGCGGTTGCGGAACCAAAAGGCGATGAGCACGCGCGCGCCCACGACGACGCTCCCCTCACCGACGCCGAAGAAGACGCGGCCGAAGAGCGCAAGCCAGTAGAGCTTCATCTGCATGCCGAGCGCGAAGATGGCCTGGCCGACGCAGATCCAGATGAGGAAGAAGCGGATGCTGCGGTGGCCGCTCTTGTCCAGCAGGCGGCCGCCCAGCAGCGGCAGGAACATGCTGGGCACCGACACGGCCGAGATGAGCGCGCCGTACATTGTGTTGGTGATCGGGAAGTCCGGGTCGTCCAGCATCATTTGTTCCAGCGACGACAGCCCATTCTATCGCATCAGTCAAGCCAAGCGCACACGTTAGCCGTCATGCTTCCTCATCAATGCACAGGTAGTCATGGATCCCAACGCTCTCGTATCCAGTCAGACACATAGACATACAGCGGTCGGCGCGAAAGGGCGGCGGTCGATCAGAGATCCGTCGATGGATCTCCGTCGCGCTTGTCTTCCCCTCCCGCGCCATCCCCTTCCTAACAAACGGAAACAAGAATGACTAACCTTGACAAAGTGTCCGCCGAACGGGATGCAGCTCATGAGCAGCAGCAGGAAGAAGCGGTGCGAGGGCGACGTCGTCTGCCAGAACTGCCAGGTCGGCGCCTTGTGCAGCGGCGAGCGCGGCGGCGGCAGCTCCCGCGCGTCATAGCCGCCGATGCCGCCGCCGACGCTGCCGCTGGCCGACCCGCGCACGAGCGGCGTGACCTCGCTGGGCGACGACGGCGGGTCCTTGGGCGCCATTAGATCGGTCGGAGGCGGGCGGTCGCTCGATCCCGGCGGTTCAAAGGGGGCGGCGAGCGCGTGGAAACCGCGCGAGACGCAGTAGGGAAATGCGCAAATGTCGAGTCTCGAGGAGCGCAACGGGGAGCGCGAAAGTGACGCGAAGGTTGCGTGAACAGAGCCGCCGTGTCCCAACCTATACAAAAACCTAGATATTTGCTTTTTTCTAGGTAACCCTGCTCCTGGGTTTTTGTGTGGAAGAGAGCGAGTTGCGGAATGGACGGCGACAGTTCCCGCTGTTCTGTAGGTTCTTCCTACAGCACAAGTGTATCAAAAAGATCGCAGGAAAACGAAGCTGGAAATCAGTTGGCGCGCCTCCTCCTTCCCTCCCTCCCCCCTTGCGCGAGACACAAGAATGAGCGGCGGAGGTGAAGCGCGGACGAGGCGAAGTGTCTCGCTGGGATTGGCCAGAAGCTCGCGCTTCCAACGCCCGCGCGGGTGCGTGGATCTTGTCGTTAAAAGCGGGGCGAGAGGACGGCTCGAGCCTGGTAATGGGAGGCTGCGCACGATCTAAATCGAGGTGAAGCCCGCCGTAACCGTAGCTGACAAGGCGGTCAAAACGTCGCATCATACAGTAGGAAACCAGTGATCTATGGAGCTTTCAGGCGTCGAAAGATTGCGTTGGACTAGCGTTGAAGCACATGGTTGTCCGACGAAAAGATCGTCGCAGGCTTAGCTCCCTGTTGCCTTGCAAGGCGTAAATCGAGACCAAGGACGGCTGGACGACGCTTGCACCAGTGCTACGGTGCACTCGGCGTATGTTCTACCGCTGTAAGTCAATCGCGCGGGGCTCTGCATGTCTAGCGGCGAGATTGGAATCGAGCCACGCGCCGCTCCAAGATTATCGCCCGTCGTCGGCGATGTCCTGTTTAATAGACTATAATATCTAGCAGGTGTTGACAAAGTTTGGAACTTGCGTATTTACAAGTTATACGGAATGACATATGATAGACAAAGTGGTTGTGGGAGGTTCTCTGATGACGCCGCAACAGTCGATGACTTGTTGTGGAAGTTTCAAGGATTGCTCCATCCGACCAATCAGAAGCGAGATCCGCGCCCTTTGGGCCGCGCCACGGGGCTCCGACCAATCAGCGTCGAGTACAGCAGAAGTGATCCCACCGATGAACTGTGCTTGTCACGAAACGGTCACGGTACTGTTATCCCTCTTTACAAGGGTCAATTTGGACACGAGTCACCCGCAGAATCTGTCCGGATTGCCGTCGATATTCAGCGAGACTGATGGAGTGGAGTGGCAAGAAGCTCCGCAATGCACGTGCAAATGGTTCCGTTCCCATCATCCTGCAGCGCGTGCTAAGTTTGCTGATCACTTCCTGATTCATTCAGTAGGAGCGGTGATTTATCCCGTCGACCTGCCAAGCTCAGCCGTTCATCGCCAGCAGTCCGTTAAAAGCGTCAAAACTGGAGGGAGGGCGCATGCAAATGGACACTTGGATAACACAGAAGTGGTCGTGACAGCACGATGAACGCGTTGCCAACGGGGAAGAGCGCAAACGCTGGCCGTCTAGCGTCACTGCCGCCGTTCTGGCCTTGATGATTCCTTGATTACGTGCAAGCCGCACCTTACAATTCCACCCCGGACACCATACCGTCGCGTCTATTTAAAGATCGACATAATTCCCATGTATAAAGGGTTCACTGTTGTACACGTGCTTCAACATGGCCAAGCTTCGCACGCAGACTAGACCATCAACCATCAACCCGCACCATGCACTCGGATGCAGGTGATCCTTCCTGTTCCTTCCCTTCCTTGCCCTTGGTGCTTTCATTGAATGCAATACGACGGCGCCACGCGCGACTATTCATGCCATGACTTCATCGCGACACGTCGCAAAGATGCGTGGCCATTCCAAGGTTCCAAAACAACCACGTACAGTGTACTGTACTGTACAATGTACATGCGCGCGCGTGTGCGTCACACACCCAAGGCCGACGCTGTGTCCCGGTGTCGCCATCCACGACACGCGAGGCACGCGCATCCATCCAATCAACTGCACCGCCTCCTCTTGTCGCCGAAAACAACTTCGATTCCTCTTCTGCTGTACTGTACCTACTACTAAGTACTGTACGTAGTCGAATGCCAACCATCGTTAATCCAGACCTAGAGCCACGGCATCCACCCGTAGTACGTGCGTCCCAAAATGTCTGGCGCCGTCGCCAGCTTCAGCAGCTCTTGCGCTTGTGCGAGGGCGGTGAGCCCAGCTGTCAGCTCCCCCGACGACAACACAGTCGTGCCGTCGCTGCTCCCAACCGAGTCGACGAGAGCGTGGAACTTGGGCAGCTGGGACTTCAAGTGCACGTTCTGTGCGAGCTCCTCTTTGAGCAGCGTCTGCGGTGCAAACCCGTCCAGCTTGCGTCTTGCGATCGCGATCTTGACATCCGGCAGCCACGCGCCACTGCCTCCATCCCTCCCAGGCGTCGAACCGTGTGGTGTTGCCGAGTGAGTAGATGACGATGCTGACGATGACGAAGCTGGCGCCGACGCTCGGCCGCGTCCTGCTCGCGATGTTCGCGGGGCCTTTGCTGCCGGCTCTTCAACCACGTCAGCCTCACTGCTTGATAGGGATATGAGAGACGAGGTCTCGCTATCATGGGCAAAGATCCCCGACTGGAACGTCGTCGTGGTCTGCTGCCAGTCCATCAGTGGCTCGTGGAGAAACACGTTCAGCACGCTCTCAATGACCTGCTTCTTGGAGCGCAGCGCCTCAAACACGTGCTGCATCTCCTGCGCCATGAGGTTGTGTCCGTCGTACGGCTGCAGCACAAAGTCCATTTGCCGCGTGTACCGGAACGGAATCAGCTCCGGGACTGGTAGTAGACTCGCGCCCGCGCCAAAGCTCACGCCAAAGTCGATCCCCACGACGCGGCCGTCTGAAAGATCGAGGAGGAAGTTGTCCAGGTGGCGATCACCGATGCCCAAGATGTAGGAGCACGCGTTGAATACGGCCAATGACGCCAAGAAGCGGTCTCGAATCGCCAGGAACGCGTCAAAGTCCGAGCCCAAACGGAAGAGCTGTCGCCGCAGCAAGTCACCCGGCAATTGCGCTTGCACCTGCGTGAAGGTGCTCACAACGTCACGGGAGCTTGGGGCGATCACCTTGGCGCCGAAGCTCGCGCCTCGCTGTTTGAGGAGGAACGACTCGTACGTCTTTGCCGCCGTTGTGTTAAACAGCTCGAGCTTCTGTCGCTTGTTGCTCTGCAAGTGGGCGCATCGCTCGTCGTGGCGCAGCTGCGTCTCAATCACGCTTTTGAGCGTCGACGTGCCGTCTAGCCACTCGATCAAGCCGATCTCTTGCGTCATGGGGATCACTTGGTACGTACGCGTCGACAACTGCCGATTGCGGCACTGCGGATCGACGCGCAGCACGTGGTTCATGACACCAAAGAGCTGCTCGATGCGCTGATCTAGGCGGAGATCCTCACCGCCCTTAACCAGGAAGGTGTAATCGCGCTCGTCGCTGCAACGGAGCGTCAACCGCTTCGGAAGCTGCTTAGACGGCAGCACCCCCAGCAACGAGTCGAAGCTTAGGATGGTCGTGTGTCGCGAAGGGTCCGGCTTGCCCCAGTCTACACACAATAAACACGCACACGAGCGGTTAAGCGCAATATCCATCTGATTGATGGGCGGCGGATGGTACGTACGCGCAGTGTATTGGCCGGGCAGCTCGAGGCGATGCTTGGACGGGTTGAACTCCTCCAGCCACTCGGCAAAGTCCCCCAGCCGCGACTTCATATCCCGCGTGATGCCGTGCTTGCCAGGGCACACGCTGAAGTTTTTTGTGACCCAATCTCGCGCGGCCGCCACGGTCTTGGGCGTCAGGTTCGCGGCGTTCTTGCCCATGATCTTTTCGATGACCCACTTGCCTTTTCGAGCCCACTCGCGATTGTAGCGCCCAATCTGGCTGCCTAGCGTTGCGCGCTCCAGAGAGAAGCAATCGTGGAGCACATGTGCCATCTTGGCTTGAGCTGCGTCCGTTTTCTTGTCGTCCAGGAGCTTCCCCACCTCTCGCAGCCCTTCTTTCAGTCGAATCTCAGGATGGTGAATTCTGTGAGCGACAACACACCACATTCCCAAGGTTAGCAAAACCTTACTTGTCGTTCACCTGTTTCCTCGACCAAGTGACCACTTACAGCCGAAGAGCGTCCACAAATTTCTCCATCGTTGGGTTTGCCAGCAAGGCTTCCAGCCGTCGGATGTCAACCTTGGAAGCTGTACTGGAAGATCCGCTGCAGGTGACCTTGAAGTCGTAGAAGAGAGCCACAGGGTACTGCGCCGCCATCTGCACAAAGCAAGCGTTGAGCACAGTTTTGATCAGCACGTCCGTCCTCGCGAGAGCAGGTACAATGTATAGAGCGAGCTAGACTGTCAAACTCACCTTTTCTAGGATCGACAGGATGGCACTCCCAATCGGGCCGTTCAACAGCGCCATTAGTTGTGCCGACCATTGCAGACACGTCCAAAGCGGCACATTTGCGAGCACTTTGCCACAAAACGCGGCCGTCACATCCGGGAACGGAGCGATTAGATCACACAGCTGCGGGAAGAACGTCGCGCACTCCTGGCTTCCGCAGACTATGCCGTCCAGCACACAGTCAACGAGGTGCTGCACGACTCGCTTTCTGTTGACGATCTGCTCCCATTCCGCCTCTGGCTTGTCGCTCAGCAGGTTCGAAAGGAACTCGACGAACGCGAGTCGAGGCTTCACCAACTGCGTATCCACAGCGGACCCAGCGCTGTTGGGAAGAGCTGGCGCTGCCTTGCATGAGCTCTGGAAGACATCGAGTGCTCGGACAAAGTATTCTTCCGACGTTGCACGCTCCAGATTCGCCATCATGTAGAATTTTGCCGCACGTCCAAACGTGCGGGCCTCAAGCGAGCTCATCACGACCTGCTCGTCTGGAGTGATCTTCTCCGCAAGATCGAGCACATCGGAGTTGTCGAACAGCTTCGTGGCCGTCTGGAAGTAGCGCATGATCATCTTGGTCGACTCGGAGCTGAGCGTGTCAGCGTTTGACTGCTGCAGTTGACGCTCCGCCAGCTTCAGGACGTGCGAAACAAACACATTCACCATTTGGACGCTCACTTTCGGCAACTGCGCGGTGTTGCAGATCTCGCGGTACTCCTTCAAATACCGAGACGTGATCGCCATGATGTCGTTGCTCAGCGCCGCGTTCGCGTAGCCGAGCATGACAACGCTCTTCGCTCGAAGGAAGGAGCTGTGCGCGCTATCCGGAAGAACCCCCGCGCGACTCCCGTGGCTCCAAAGGAAATCGTTGGTGATATCTTGGACCTGGTAATACTGGGACCACGCAGCGATCGACCCCTCTCCCATGTGAGGGCTGGAGGCGACCCATCGCTCCACCAAGGCTAGGTACTGACACTCAAGCGCTGCTACTCCTTGCTCCCGTCCCGCATTCCGCTGCACGTTGCCGACTAACGTAAGCACTTCATCCATCTGGACCGTCGACGACAGCATCTGCATCAGCTCAAGGCGAGGCACTGCCGCGAGTACATTCGTGTCTTGCCACCGCTGCAAGAAGCTCGAGTACACTCCGTCCACCAGGATGCGCGCTTGACTCGCATCCTCAAGCTTCATGTACGCAAGAATTGTCTCGACAGCAAACTTGGAGTGCAGCAGCTGCCACTTTGAAGGCTCCTTTGTCGCGCTCTCAATGAATGCGCTGAGTCGCTGGAACGAGTCAGACTCAATCGACGCGTCCGTCTCCTTCACCCCGAGGCCACAACGAAGCTTGTGTCCAACACCTTGCTCGAGATACGGCGTTTCCTCCTTCCAGACAAAGCTCTCGTCGCTTGTTTCGCGCTGCAGGAGTTCACGATCCAGCTTACTCCAGCTGTTCAGCGTCTCGAGGCAGCCTAGACGCTCCCAAAAGCACCGACGAGCGTCTAGCTTTGCCGCCATCGAGTAACCTTCTCCTGCCATTTCCATCTGTGACGTCAAAACGCTCTCCGCCTTGTCATACGAGGTAATCGCCGTCGGAAGGTTCCCTGCGAGCCGCGCTTCAAGCGCGAGTTGCGAGTCCTTGGTTGTCGAACATTTCGAGGCAATCGCAAGCAGGAAGTTCCGCTTCTGGATCGTGCCGACGATCTTGTGCAGCTGATCCCATTGCTCAGCGATAGCGCCATCTGAGTCGAGAAGTGAGGCGTGGCCTTCAGCGCTAGTGTTGTGAATCAGCAACTCTTCGAGCACCAACTCGCCCGAGTAGTAACTGGCACTCGCAAGACTTGACTCTGCAAGCACCTTTGAGGGCAGCTGGGATTGATCCAGGAGCTCGCGATTCTTCAGCAGGCACAGGAAGTATGCCTGTTGGATACATCCAACAAAGGCGCCAGACCTCTTCGATTTGGTCAGCGTCCTCGCCATCCCCTTCATCAGCGTGTCGAGACTGTCGCCTCCCTTAAAGCCAGCATCACCTTCGACGATGGATGCAAACAGCATGCCAAACACTCTGCTCGACATCACGTGGTGCACGCTGCAGAGGGCCATCATCGGTGCCAGGATATCGCGAAGCGAGATTTGAATGTCTGGGTATTCGCCCACCCGATACTTGCGCCGCATCGTGACGTGCTCGCTCCTGGCCTTCCGCTGGCGATGAACGCTCGCCTCCAGCGCTTTCTTCGCAAGCCTATGCTTATCTTGGAAGAACCGTCGATGCGCGGCTTTGTCATCGCGCTCAAACATCGAGCCGGTGGAAGAGCTCGTGGTATTGCCTTGCCGGACAAACCGTCTTCGATGTCGGCCTTTTCCAGATCCGTTCGCTGATGGCAACACAGAGCCTCCTTGGCTGGACTGCGAAGCTATCGTACATCAAAATTAGCAAACCTTGTCAGTAACTCCACCACCAACAGATTCCTAAAGAGTTTTGAAGCACTCACCGATTGTCGACAGCACCAACTGCGACTGCGTCGAGCCACCGAAGCTATCAGGAAATTGCGTGCCTGATGTTCCGAAGCTGAACTGCCCTTGAAAACTACCCGACGTGTTGGACGTGGCTGAAGTGTCGACATCGAGCGAGAACAGCGGCGCCATGCTTTGGTTCTTCGATTCCCACGTAGTGTCAATTGTTGCCTCAACAAAGCCCGAGTCGCCCAGTGCGTCTGTGAACAAGGCCGTATCAAAGCTTGCCGTCCGCTGGACCAATCCCACCAGCAAGTTCGTGGCGTAGAGAGTCCAGCTGTCCGCGAGGTCGGGTGTGTAGAACGATTCGAACAGCTCAAGCAGACGCTTTCCGCATCTCGAGGGCAGCAGCTCCGACGAGGAGCAGAACGCAAGAGTTTGTTCGCGAATCTCCGGGTCCGAGTCAACGAATCCACGCAATACGGCACCCCGAACTCGCGCTGAGAGCGCTGCTGTCAGCGATTTCTTCTCGAAAATTCGCTGAACCACCTCGTAGTAAGCGCGGCGGCAGGCCGGGTCGTAATGAGAGGCGTATGCTTCGAGCATCCCCATCCCGCCGGCTGATACGGTTTCGCACAGCAGCTCCAGATCCGGAAGTGCCAGGTGGTCGAGTAAGTTGGCCACCACACGAACAGCAACGAAGCGAACCGCTTCGTCGCGATGGTTGATGTACCGATCCAGAACGGCGCGAAGGTGAGTGAACACTTCCTGAACCACCTCTTCACTCCGAGTGGCGTTCTCGATCGCTTCCATCCCGTGGCGCGACCACGCATCGATCAAGACTGCCTTCGGGAGCACGAACGTCAGCCGATTCAGCATAGCCGAGTCGATGAACTTTGGCTCGTGCAGCGAGACGTTGCGCAGGATCGCTAAGAACTTTTGGTAGTCCTCGTGGTTGTACGCATCAAGCGCAATCTCGCAGATGTCGCCAATGCTGGAGGTTTCCTCGCCGGCAGTCAAGAAAACGCCTCCCACTTCTGCGGCAAGGGTGTATACGGGAGCTCGCGGGTCTTTCATCGCTAAAATAATGCCGTCCTTCAACGTCCTCCCGGCCTCCGTTGTGCTACTGTGGCGAACGACAGGGGCGAGGTCGGCGGCGATGAGCGCGCTCACAAGTTGAAGGCCGGAAACCTTCTTCAGGCTCAGCCTGCGCCCACTATCGGCTTCCTCGCTGAAGAGAAAATCGATCAAGATGCCGACGTCGACCTTCACGAAGCTCTTCCAGAGCAACATGAGGCGGCTGACCAATACGAGGTTGTCGTCTCGGACCGCGTTCGTGGGAGAAGGGCAGAGTGCGAGCAACGTATTGAGAAATCTGCTGTAGTCGTCGGTGTCCACTCCAACGTCGATGTCTTGCCAAGTGTCGAGGATGAGGTAGCAAACGTCCCGGAACAAATAATGGAACTCGGCATCTGAAGACAGCCCAGTCTCCATGAGTGTGTCGACCATGCTCGGCAGCCAAAGCGATGCGTACGGCTCGAACACGCTCGGGGCGTTTAGCACCAGCTTCACAAAGAAGAGTCGGATGTTGAGGTGGGATGACGGTTGGTTCATGACATTGTGGAGCCTCTTCATCCAGCTCGGCATTACGTTCGAGTCCCACGCCGAGCCAAACTGGTTCTTCATCTCCACCAGCGTTCGCAGAAGGCTCGGTATGCAGAGGTGGGCGTTGATCGCGTCCAGCTCCAGTTCGATACCCTCGTACGCTTCATCAGCCGTATCGATCGTCGGCATCGTCGAGCTCACCGGTTCCGCCGGATCAGCTTGACTCAGACTGCTTGCACTGAAGAAATCCAACGATTGTGACGTTGCGCTGCCAGTCGCTCTCGCTTTCCGAGGTGTCTTAGACGCCTTTTGTGACCACCGTTGGCGATTTACGAGCGTGGAGGGCGAATACTGCGACAGCGGCACCACGTCGAACGCCTCCGTCATCGCTTTTAGCTGGAGTTCACGCGAGCAGTCGACAATGTTCCCCCAGACGCTCCCTTGAAAGAGCAGCTGATCAAAGATCTTTTCCTGCTTCTGTGTTCGGGAGACAGCAGTGAGCAAGCACGCGTACGCTCCGACGCACACCAAGCGCTGCGCTTGGCTAGGCTCATCAAGCTGTCGCGTAGCTACTTTGCTCGCGCACTTGCACACCAACATCGTGAACTCGCGCCCCTTTCCGTTCTTGTGCCCCAAGAACGCCTCGTTGATCTCACCGCGGATGCACTCGGGGTCGACAAGCCGGAACAGGATCTCGAGCATCATGAACGCCACCGCAGCGCTGAAGTTTGCCTCTGTCGCTGCGTCCATTGCCTCTGACGCAATCTTCGTGAGACGAACGAGGACGGTTGCTTGAGACGCCCCATACTTGCTCAAGAAGAACGAACGGAGCGTATCGGGAGGGAGCAACTCCGCGTACGGAGTGAAAACGCTCTCAAACAGTGTGCGGCGAACGAACGCGTCTTCTTGCGAATCCAGGAGCAGCTCGGTGAGCTCTTGGAGCATCTGAAGCGCCATTTTCATGTGCTGCGGCCCCAGATCGGTTCTCGCCGCTTCACTGGTTCTCACAGTGATTGCGTCGCAGAAACGCGATAACGATGTCTTGATGTCTTGGAAGAACAAGTGACGGTCACCTTCACGCAAACAAGGGAAGAGAAGGCGCAGGTATGCGCCGGATGCGCTGCGTTCGACGAATTCGAGCAGTTCCGCAAACAGCAATCGGAAGACGTCATAATCCTTGGTTCCTCGCTTCACATCCGTCGACTGGATTGGAAACTCGGCGATCATGAAGTTCTGCATCGCCTTCAGCAGCATCGCTTGCACCTCTTCTTCGGACGCGCTCGATCGCGAAATCGCAGCGACTAACGACGCCAGTCGCAAGGCGTCCGCCTTGGCCAAGAACGTAAGCTCTTGAGACGCCAGAAGCTTAACAATAGCACCACAAACAGCAGGAAGTTGGTCCATGCAAAGCTCGCCGAGAAACTGCCTCGAGCAGTTTTGGCAAATCACCATCATTTGCTCCAGCGCTTCGAGGAGCATGCGGCCATGCTGCACATCGGGACGCTTCTCCGTGGTGCGGCGAGCAAAGCCCGCGAGCTGTGGAAGAATCGCGCGAGTGAATCGCTCCCACTCCGTGGTCTGCGGCTTGTAGACCTTTCCACTCGAGACGAGCCCAAGCACACTGACGAGCACGCTGAGCACCTGTGTGTTGGTTTGTGCCAACGACAGAACAGTGTCGGCACATTGTTGCCACACCGGTAGCAGTGCTATCGTGCGCACGATGTCGTTGTTCATCGGTCCGTACTGTCGTCGCAGACGCTCATCCGCGAAAATGTCCGTGATCTTCCACCCGCACGCGCTCGCAGCCTAGATGAGAGACATCATATGAGCACTAGCATCACAAACCTTTGCACTCCCCGATGAATCATCAAGCACGTTACCTTAATGGCCATCACCACGGGTGCGTGATAGTCTGCTAGTGGTGCTCCGAGCTTGAACAACCCACTAGCCGCGCGAGCAAACACTTTTGCGTAAGGAGCAGCTTGGTCGGTAGTCAACGCGCCGATATCAATCAGCTGCCAGAAACGTCATAGCAAACCCGATCAGTTACATCGTGAAGAACGCGGTCAACGCAGACAAACTCACATCGACGTACCTCGTAGAAGAGGGAGCAAACCGCATCGACACGCTGAGCATCCGTCGCGATCCCGTCGCTTGATAGGTCCCGGTCCAAGGAATCCGCCACCATCTCGATGTGCCGTTGCACCTCATGCCTCCATTTGGAGCTGAGCCTCGTTATTTCAATTACGCAGTGCTTGATATATTCCGTCTCGGCAGCGCAGCTCTCGGAGACATTCCTGCGCATCAGGACGCCAAGTAGCTTTTCGGTCAGCGCAGCCTGAACAGTCGAATCGTCCACGTTGATCACCCGGTCAAGCGCTGGGTCTCTTGACTTGAGCGCCAGAGACACGAGCTGACAAACTGCCAAAGTTCCCGACACGTAGGCACCATACTCGCGCTTATCGTAGTCAACTCTGTGGTTCTTGACGTGCCCATGGCTGAACTTCAAGAAGGCCGATATGGCTGCAGCAAGCGTAGTCTGCTCAGTTCCCGCATCTGTCTCGAGAGACTCCGACAGATCCCGCTTGCGTTTCCCCCTTGCGCCGTTCGTGTCACCTTCGCCTTTGAAAATGCTGTCAGCCTGCCCCTCGAAAAGCGCAGCAAGCCATGTGTAGGCCTCAACTGATGCGCAGAATTGCTCCAGCCAGCTCAACGTTTGTTCTGGCCCGGCGCTATCCTGATCGCCGTGGTGTGGAAGAAGGTTTGCGAGCGTGGTGACAGGAGCAATGATCGAGCTGATTGCTTGGGCTGGGCTTGATTGCGAGTACTCGATGATCCACTGCTTACACGATGACCCAGAGACCAGGCCGCTAAAGGTGACAAACATGCGTCGGCAGACTGTCCGGAACGTGTGCTCGCGACTGGCTATGTGGCAGAACAACCACTGTGTAAGCTCAGGCAGCGAGAGCTCTCCGCTCTCAGCGCTCCGGACGTTATTGAAAAGCTCGGGTGATCGAGCAACCTCTCGCTCGATCTTTTGGATCGCTTTGGTGACCATGCTTTGCGAGGTGAACTTTCTGCCGGCGTCTCCCTGCGTGTCGCGATCACTGTAGTGCAGTGCGCTTAGCAGACTCGTCAAACACCGCATGGCGAACGATTTCACCACCTCTACGTTCTCTTTGTTCAGCGATCGAAGGAAGTGCGAGATTGTCATGGCTGCACCGCTTCTCTGAACAGCTGCAGGGTGTCGGCAAAGCGAGAACAGTCGCACGAAGATATCGTCGACATGCTCGGATGACTTGGGACGCAATGATTCCGCTTCAACCGTAGCAGTCAAGATGGACGCGATGCACTTCGACGACATTGCTCGAATCGCGCTGTTGACGTCGGCCAGTCCGCTCATCAAGTGGTCAACGGCATCCGAGTACTCGAATGGGAACGTCTTGCTGTTGCTTGACAACCAACGAACGAGCTGGAACAGCAGCGGCTCGAAGAGCGCGCGGCAAATCTTCTCCGGGTCGGCGGCAAGGTTCAGCACACACCCAAGCACCGGTCTCCAGAGACCGTAAAACGCCGACTTGGAGCCCGCAGTGTGCGGATGAGTCGCCGTTTTGCCGCACAAGTAGCATACGAAAGCGTGAAATGTCTCGCTTGCACTGGCCTTGACCCATCGCTCAGTAGAATTGAGCGCCAGCTCGCCGACTTCAAGCATCAGCGCGTCAACAGGCACGGTGACTGCCACGTCGTTCAGCTCCAACGACAGTTGCAACTCTTCGGTCGATAGCGACGCTCCTCCGTACTGGTTGTGGAACTTCTCAGGTGGTCGACTCATTATTGTCGAGGCAGCGCCTCCAACACTGCCCAGGAACGTCAAGACGCGGCCTTGCAGCTTTGCGTAGTCAGGCGCCTCGTCCTCCTCGGACACGGCTACCTTCACGCCTCCCTTCCGAATCATCGCCTTCTTACTGGATGATTTCCGCTGGCTCAAGTAGGGCGCGAGAAGAGGCACAACGTCGTCGAGCATCTTTGCGAGCTGATCCGGATGCTGATTCTGCCACTTTTCCAGCGCGGAAACACCAATCTCAGCGGCCGGTAGGTACGAGATCCCGAGTGAAAGCGCCGCCTTGAGCGCGTTGGTGACAGCGTTGACGTCCAAGATGTCGACCGGGGTAGCCAGAATAAATTTCGCGCTTGCCACGAGCAATTCGCCCTGGTAGAAGCGAATCTGGTCACTAGTCGAGTGCACAAAGTGTGCGTAGGCTCCGATCAGCTCCGACGACTTGTCAATCGTTTCATCCCCTTTCAATCCCGGCCCGAGGTACTCGATCTCCTCGCCGATTTCGGCCAGGATCGCACCGATGCGGTAGAAGCCGGAGACCAGCGGATGCACCGACGCGCGCGACACAGTCGTATTTAACAGGAGCGGGACCTAGCAGCCGAAACGATAGCGAGCCAGCATGATGAGCATGAGTCGGCAGCAATTATATGCAATCGTACATGCCAGCTGGCAGCAATGTTCACTTACCCACGACGCCAAGTGCGAGCTGTCAATCTTTGGGAAGGTCCGCTCGACCAGCTCGGCAAGGTTCACCATGATCGAGTGGTCTCGTGGAACCGAAGGCTGCATCATCCATTACAAGCGGCGGTAAGTTTAATGTTAAGCGCAGAGATCGACAAACAATTGCACTGCTGGCAGCTCACCTTGAAGCCTCCGAAGTCGCTGCTAGTGACGGTGGTGTGAATCTCGAAGGAGTATGAGAGATCCAAGTGCCGCATGACGTCGAGAATGCTCTTCACCATCGAGTCCAACACCTTGCGGATTTGGTCGTTCCGCGAGGACTTGTGCTCCTTGTCTTCTCCGGAGATCGGTACTTCGTGCTTGCCCAACTTCTCAGAGCTTTCATCGACCGGCACTCTCTTACCAAGCAGTGCGATCCAAAAGTCCACGTAGGAGTAGACAAGCTCAGTCACGGCATTCCCTGTTTCGGGGTGGTAGAGAACGACCTGGATGACCATTCGACATAATGTGGTTAGTACAGCATTGTTCTCGGTAAAAAGTGGCACGGCGATTAGTGAAGCGTACCTGAGTGTTTGCCCCGGACAAATTTGACAAGCTGAGCAGCAGTGTGTGGTGGACAACCCGATCAACGAGCGTATCAACCACCGTCGACTTCTCCACTGCGTCAAAAATGGAGAGGAAGCTCTTGTAGATCGTCCACTTCGTATCCCACCCGCAGTAGGGGTACGCTTCCATCACGTGACAAAGCATGTCTCCCAGGAAACTCACGTAGCTGTCGTCGAGCGAATCTCTGTGAACCTGCGCAATGTAGCACCACAAACTTACTTCGTCAACACAACGGCAGCACATAGGAGGTTCATGTGGCAAGGGTCGTACCTCTCGGATAAACGCGCCAGCACATTTCACGAACAGCGAAAACAGTGACCACGACTTGGCGGTTTCTCTCGCGTCCATGGTCATCATCGCCTCGCCGTAGCTCCTCAGCTTGTCCTCGATCTTGACGGACGCTCGCTCGCCAAGATATGCTCGAATTGTTGGAGCAAATGACCGCAACACGTGGATCGCAAATAGAACGTCTGCGCTCCCCACTCCCGAGTTTGTGATGCAGGGCAGCACATCTTTCAGCATTCGGTTCAGGGACTTCTTGTTGCCGTCGACGCCCTTGTTCTCGACAAGGTAGCGATTGAGCACGCGAAGGACGTTGCTGGCGCATTGGCTTGATTGTTCACGAATCTAATATCAAGGCGACACCAAAGCCAGCGTTAGCCGAGCTGAAATCCTGTCGCTGGATAGCCAGCACACCTTACCGTCTTGTTGTCGCTTGTGCAGCAAAACTTCATGAACGTGAACCACGTGTACGCATTTGCCGCGATCTCTGCGCGAAAAGCGTGCGCGTGCTGGGCCAAAAACTGTTGCGTTGCCTTGCTCACTTGAAAGCGGGAAAGGTTCCCGCCGACCGTCGCGGCCAGCGTCGAGTGGAGGTACCTGGATATGAATACCAAACGTTAGAGACAAATGCGTCAGTCAAAGCCAGCACATCATGAGCACAGCGCCGTTCGCACTCACGAGTAGATTTTCTGGCGCTTGTCGGCTTCCTTCTCGTATCGGTCGCGGTCATACGCAAGGAACCGGGCGAGCGCGAAGAGAAGCCCAGTGATAGTCTGGAATTGAGGTGTCGCTGCGGCAAAGTGCTGGTCAAGCGCGTTCTCAATCCACTCAACCAGAGTTCCAGCCATGCCTTCCATCTCGTGCGGGAACGCCTTTGCCAAGCTGCCGAGCACTTCCAGCATTTGTCCCTGGACGATCATTGGCATTTGGAGTCAGTTTACGGTTGACAAGTGCACGAATGCAAGCACAGCCCGCGCACCTTTGCTGTCTGGGATGCCTTGCCGAACTTCAGGTCATAGCAGAGCTTGTCAGCGTACGCTTTTGGTTCCAGGTCAGCCGCCGAGAGAAGGTTCGGGCAGCGCTCCAGCACCGCCACGATCACCTACAAAAAACGAGATGAATGCCAAATGCGGTCAGGCGCGCGAACACTGGGCCACAAAGCCAGCAATTAGCAGTACCGAGAGTGCCGCAGCCTTGACCTTGTTGTAGGGATTGGCTCGCGCGGTCGCTTGGCAGCACCGATATAGCGCCGTGACGTGCTGCTTGTTGAGCGCGCGGTGGGTTCCATACGTCACAACCAGCGTCTCCAGCACCTCCAGAACCCCCTGAGCCGCGTATGCGATCTCTCGCTTGCGTGCATCGTCTTCTATTAAACTGGAGGCGTCGAGAAACGTCAGCAGACTCGGCGGGCCCGCGCTCGTTCGGTGCGCATCGTCCGCCAGCAGCAGCAGCCGCAGACAGCGCTCCGCCGACGCGCGCGAGCCGACCATCGCGTCCGCAATATCGTCCTGTATATGCGCCAGCACCTCTTCCACGCCGTCGCCCGCATGGTCTTGCACCAGGAACGCGTCCAGCTCCTTCAAGCGCGACGCGAGCCACTCCGACATGGTCACTAGCTCTCGGTCGGCTAGAGACTTTTTTCCTTCAACTGCCGGGCCGGTGTTTGGAAATGCTGAGCAATTCGGTTAAGTACGAATAGTGATTCGACTAAGTACGAAATGGCGGATGCTGTACCCAGTAATGTAATGAGTCACCAACACGTCAACCAACCCATGACGATGATCGTAAACACCTCGTTGGTGTCGACCTCATGCCATCTATCTAGGCAGAGAGCTATTGTATGTGCCTGTTGTTGCATAACTGGTATTAAATTGCAGGCAAGGAAATCTTACTGAATGCCGCTGATCAAAGCAGCTGCTCGACGTCGACGGGCTTGAACACTCCCTTGGAGGCCTCCACGAACACCACGCCCTGCTCGATGATGATGTTGTGCTTGCCGAACGTATACACCTGCTGTCCGTCGTGCAAGCCCTTGGGCATGAACGTCAAGTTGTTGGCGATCGCCAGGCTCTCGACAACGTCCCGCAGACCCACAGAGTGCGAGACACTGCGGGGAGACGATGCCTTGAAGGACGACGCCTTGGAAAATGACCCGCGCTTTCGTGCCTCGCTGTCTGACGAATCGCCATCCTCGCCACCCATTCTGTCCTTCTTAGCTGCTATCAACGCGTCCTGATAGCTCTGCGGCGCACGCGGGTTCAGCTCCGGGATGATTCGACGCCGAGTCGAACTAACCGGCAGCGCTTCGCATGCTGCATCGAGGAGCACGAGAGCACCGTATAAATGAACCACGAAGCGAGGCTCCGTCGACAGTCGGTTCTTTTCAAAGAACGTCCTCCATCCGGAATACCACGTGTCCAGCTCCTCCAGTTCCGGGTCGCCACTGACCCACTTCCGCAGTGTCTTGAGCCATTTCGGAAAGAACTCGCCTTCGAAGAGCGCGATAAACTGCCGCTCAGGCAAGTGCTCTCGCCACGCGAGCACCCAGTACAATGGCTCCAAGCGCTGGCTCTGCGGGTCGACAATGAAATCGCGCTGGAGACTTCGAATGAGCTTTCGAACGATATGGCGATGCGTGAACTTCGCGTACTCGTGCTCGCCCCACACTTCTCTCCACGGAGAGAGGACACCCAAAACGGACAAGTCCCTTGGGTGCCATTGGTTTAGCGCGCTCGCGATAGCTAGGCGAATCTCGGGGTAGATCGGCATCAGCGCCTCGCCAAGCAGTGGTATCCACGGGAATACCCAGTCGTGGATCGGCGTCGTGTCCGTGCGCGGGTCCCAGCGCATACACTCCTTCTTCAGCCGAGCCAGCACCAGGTCATAGAGGAAAGCATCTTCAAATGCCCTTGACAGGTGAAGACGAAACTGCAGGAAGAGGTCGATGCATTCGGCCGCCTCGCGCTTGGCGTCCCATTGCACATTCACATAGTGCACCATGACAGGCCAAAGCGCTTCTTCCAGTACGAAATTGTACAGGTCCTCCGCCATCTCGTTCGTCTTCTCTCGAATGACGGGGAACACCCCAATCGACCCCTCTTCATCCTCGCCCACCGACGGTTCAGGCATCTCCAACAGGAAGAGCTGGATACGCCGAAACTGGTCAACCATTGTGGCAGCGCTTTCCTTATCCTGGAGGCTGGCTTGGATGAGAAGGCTCCGCAGTGGAGGCAAGCAGAGCGACGGGACCAGTTGGAGCAGCTTGTGCGCCTCAAACTCGGCCGGAAACTCTCGCCGGACCAGACCAAGGTGCGCCAAAATGGGCGCGACAGAGGCGACTTCTAGGGCGGTTGCTCGAATCTGCTCCAGCTTCTTCATTTGATCCATCATGTCGCGCACGTGGCGCACGCGCACTGCGTCCATCTCCAACTGCGCGCGGATGATCTTGGCTTCTTTCCGCATGCTCTCAATGTTCACCGTGTTCGTCTCGATTTTCTGTGTCAGGTCGTAGATCTTGCCCTCTGCGAGGTTCACGATCATTCGAACGTTGTAGATCAGCTCGTCGCCCAGCTTTGGCCTGGCTTCCTCCAGGCGGCGAGCGCTCACGTCGTACGCCGACGAGACGTCCGACAGCACGCGCACATCCGGGCCGCGCATGTCCAAAATGACGTCGCTGCGCTTCTTCTTCTTCTGGTTCTGCACCTCCTGCGTGAGGTCTGCGGCGCGCTTGTACTTCTTCTCGCCAGTACGCACCTTCCGCTTCCGCCACAGCGAGTCGTCTTCCTTGAACGCACCGCGCGCGCCGTCTGCGTCATCCTCGGTCTCGTCAACCTCCTCCTTGCGCAGCTCCTTCTGCAGCTTCCGGTTGTGCTTGAGCGCGCTCGCCTCCTTGAAATCGCCAAAGCCGATGCCCATCTGCGCCGGACGCAGCTTCACCTCGATGACCGCCGACACACCGTCCTCCTTCTTGCCCAGGCGCCCAGTGAAGCCCATCTTGGCCAGCATCTTGGAGCCAAAGCCAGTCGTGTGCTTCTCCCACGCCACTCGGGGCTTGACCGCGAGTTTTGGTGCTGGTGCATCCTCGTCCGACCCCTTCGCCTCCACGAAACCGAGTCCGATACCCCCACGAACGAATCCTGTCTCCGTTGGAGCGTGTTTGTTCGCGGCGGTCGCTTCTCCGTCCCTGTCTGAGCGATTCCGTGCCGCATTCCCTGCGCCCGCGTAGCCAAGACCCAGTCCAGGGGTAACGCACTCTCCTGTTTCTTCTGGAGCGTCTTGCGCGGCCGCTTCCTCGCGGATTTCGCGGCGGAAGAGCCGCGCAAAGTCGGCGTTGCTCATGCCATTTCGCTCCGCCATCTTTCCCTGCGACGACGCCCCTCGGAGTGGCAGACAGGAGAAAACGCAAAATCGTACCTAGCAGAAATGAGTTAAAATGGGGATGTCCCCACTTTACCGTTTCCCAGCATCCAAACACTATGTACTGATTTAGAAACATGCTAACAGCGTCTCCTCGGGTAGACACCAGCTCTATTGCTGCTCCAAGCTGCACGCGCATGTAACGAGTTGCACAAGCGACAAGAAAAGAAAGAGGAAATGAAGCAGCATCGTGTATTAGACTGACTGTATCGCTGGTCACGCGAGTCGATCCGCGATAGCGTCTCGTTGCATCACACCCTCGAGTTCGTCAGATCCGTTGGCTGGTCCTCAACACGCTCGTGCTGGAACAAATGCACGCCTGTCTCAAACGGCAGCGTCGTCGCACCTTACCAGCGCTGGCCGCTCGGGACCGCCGGCCGGCCTCCATCGCGGAAGTGCCCGTCGTCTCCGCGATACGAGCTGCCGCCTCCAGCACGACGGTCATCCCAGCGCGTATTCTGTCTCGGACGGTCACCGCCTCCAGCCGATCCGTACGACGAGCCAGGACGCTGCGCGAACGGCGCGCTGCTGCTGTCGCCGCGTTGGAACGAGCTCGCGGCCGGGCGACTCGACCGCGACGGCGGCGCCACTAACGCCTTCATCTTGAAGAACTGGAGTGCTTGCGACAACGTCGGCAGGATGGACGACTCGATGCGACCGAAGAATCGGAAGCCAGCGGGCTTGACCTCCATGTGGCAGCTGTGCGGCGTCTCGCGGGCGATGAACGTGATCGAGAAGCACCCGGGGAACTTGTTGTACAGGTGGATGGCGTACGGGATGCGCGACGGGTGCTCCTTCTTCTGCTTGATCAGATCTTCTTGCACCTCTTCAAGCGTCGCCTTCGAGAAGTACTTATAGCGCACCACATCGTCCACGAGCGAGTTCATCGGGTCGATAAAGCGAGCGATCAGCTCGTCAATGTTCTCGTAGGTTTCCTCCTTGATGACCAGCTTCTGGCCAAGCCGAGCCTCCGAAGGCTTGTCCTTCTCGAGGATGTCGAAGTGACGATAAACGCCGTCCAGCACCTTCCACGTCAGCGTAAGGTGGTCCGTACCCAGCGTACTCGGACGAATGACGACCTCGCCAACCGGCTGCTCGCGAAGATACTGCATCGCGGTCTGGCAATTGATGTTTCTGAAAACCGGGTGCGCGATCTGACGCTTCTTTCGTCGCGACGGCATGCCGGGACCGCGCGTCGCTGGAGCGAACGCGGTCGGTTTCTCGTCTTCAACCGGCGGCTCGTTGATCAGGCGATCAGAGCGATCAGCACTGTCCAGCTCCACACGCCGGGTATCCGTGTAACTCGGGAACAGGTGCGGGTTGAAGCACATCATCATGTTGATGATAGACTTGCGATCGCAGCCCAGCTGAAGCTCGTAACGTCCGTCGCGGTCTTGCACGATGTTCAGAATCTTGGCGTTGACCGTGATGCCCTTGGGGAAGCTCTGCGGACGGACATCAGCCAAGTAGTCTGGTAGGTGCTGTCGATGCAGACTCGCGCGGATGCCATTCTGCAGGCGAACGCGAACGAAGTCTTCACCCGACATGTGCAGCATCGTGCACGGAACGATCATTCCGAGGCGCAGGGTCTCCTTGGTCTCACCGTTCAGCAAGAAAAAGAGCTCTTCGTCCTTCGGATCCTGGTACTTCTCGCGTTTGTCGAAGTACGGATAACGAAGTTCGCGCTTGATGTACTCGAGAGTCAGCAACTTCGGGCCCTTCTTCTGGAGCTCCAGGCGGCCAGCGTACGCGTTCAGGTCGAGCTCCGAGAGCAGATCCTGGATCTCAGCATCGCCCAAGCGCTTGTTCGGCGGGCCGTTCCGACTACGAATGGCCGATGCAGACTGATACATCGTGTCTTCCACCGCGTACGAATAGTGATTCGGGTCGTACATGTCGATGGTCGAGTTGTTGTTCGCGTCGCCGCAAATCTTGACCGCCATGTAGTAGCTCTCAGGGTGGATACGCGTGTCGTCCAGCGGGTTCAATGGCGCCTCCCGAAGCGCGTCACGCTCTCGAATACGGATGAAACCAGCGCAGTTGCGGTACACAATCTTACCCAGGAACCCATTCGACAGCAGCTCTTGACGACGCTCGATGTAGCTTTTCGCCCGAACCTTCTCGAGCACCGAAGCGGCCTTCACGGGCCCCAAACCGCAGATGAACTGCAGCTGATACGACGTGTGCTTGTGATTCGCCAGCAAGTTGATGTCGACGCCGTATTTGTTGATCACACGGACGAAGACGCGGTCGTACTCCTTCAACAGCATGTCCTTCACCAATGAGTGCTGCATCATGTCCACATTCAGGTACAAGAGCTCGCGTCCACGTGTCGGCTCGTCCAATGGGACGTTACCCCACAAAGCGCACAGCTCTGACGCTGGGTTTCTCAGGTAGCGACCGAGCCCGACTGCGGCGCGGACCGACTCGGACTCCTCCGGGAACTCTTGCTCCGCACGCTTGGATCGACTGTACATGCTCGGCACGTCGTCCTTCAAGAAGACAATGTCGATGTAGTCTTGACCATCGCCGTTTCCGAAGCGAGAGGCATCGTGGCGTCCAAGCTGCTTTCGAGCTTCGTCAACCACCGCACCCATGTCCATACACTTCATACCTGCCGAGACGTTGATGACCACAACGTGCGTCTTCGAGTGCTCCGTCAGGAATTGGAGCAAAGTCGCCGACAGGCTCTGGATGTACTTGACTTCGCGCTTGCAGTATGCCTCGGTTTTGTCGATCATTTCGCCATTCTCATCAAGAGCGACGATATGCGCGATCGAGTCCCGCGAGCTGTCGACCCAGATCGACACGATGCATGGATCCACCGCGTCTGCAGGCTCATATGGCCGAACGGACAAACGCGACTTGATGGACTCACCGCACCTCTTCACGACCACTTCGCGCGACGCAACCAGAAGGTCGCGCTTAAGCTCATTCTCGAACGATGGGATCATTAGGCTGTTGACAGCTTCCTCGAGGATCTGGTGACGCTGCGTCTGCCACTCTTCGTCGGCATCGCTGTTGGACAGGAGAAAGATTGGTTCCATCGGGTCGATCAAATCTTGCGCCTTCTCGTTCACGACTGAAATCGTAACGAGACCCTCCTTCTCTGCGCGTGTCAGCCGAAGCCACAGATCGCCGCTTTTGAAGATCTCCAAGACGGGCATGCGCGCAATATACTGCAGACCGTGGCAGTAGTGGAACTCGTCGATTTCATCGCGTCCCTTTGCAGTGGCCTCCGTGTAAAGCAGTGCTGTTTGGCGGTACAGCTCTCGGATGCACTTGCGAACATTAGGCTCGGCCGCAATCTTGCACGCGGCGATGTGGCGCGCACCCTTCATGACGTCATCGACAGTCGGGAACTCCTTCGCAACGTAGTTCTCGCCGAAAACGCCCGGGCTTTCCTCTGGCGTAGGAATATGACGCAGCGCTTCATCGTGCTCAACGCCCGCAAGGATACCACCAAGCACGGAGGCACTCATGGTGAACGCCGTGGAGAGCGGGCGGAGGCCAGCTTTCGTGCAGATCTGATAGAAGTTGCGACGAACGGGACGGCGAAATTTGCGGTCCAAGTCGCCCTTCTCCTGACCAGACGAGTCCTGGGCATCCAGCGCGAAGAACTCCGACAGATCCTTGTACACCTTCTCGTCCGGAGTATCGCACAAGCGCTGATAGCACTCGCGCACGAACCGCGACTCGTTCACACCTGCAGTATCCACAGCCTTCTGCAAACCGCTCTGGAAGGATTTCTTTTTCCGGTCCAGCTTGTCCCACTTCAGGTCCAAGTCCAAGATCTCGTACAGGTTTTCCGTGTGAAGTCCAGCTGGCTTCCACCACTCCTTGTAGTATCGCTGAACGAACGCCGGCTCGAGCTTCTCTTCGTGGTAGAAGCGCAAAACCATGTCGATCGCCGACACAATCTCGCCTCGCGAACCTGCGTTCGCACGCTGTCCATTCCGCTCGAGAGTCTTGATCACAAAGTCGCAGATCCATTCCGATTCCTCGGCACGATCTTCAGCATCAGGGATAGTCCGGCGCTTGAAAAGGAACTGGTAGCGCTCTGGCATGTCCTTCTCGCGAACGGCCACAATGTCGGACGTCATCATGTGCTCCTTCAGCACACTAGGCTCGAACTTCTCGAGCAAAAGGGCCTTCTTGGATTTCGGGGCAGCAGATTCCGCAGCGGTTTCGCTCGTCGCCTCCAAGAAGCCGTCCATATCACCGAAGAGCTCTTCTGCCTCTCCCATCTGGTAGACTGACGGGCCTTGCATGGACGCGGGCAGCGGCTCCTGTCGGCGCCGCCGGCGGGGGGCTTGGCCTTCACGACCTTCTTCGTCGTCGTCGACAATGAACTCGTCAATGTCGTCAGACTCGTATTCGTCGTTGCCGAGGTAATTGTTGTTGCGCGCTGGCGCTGCGTCTTCTTCGTCGTCTGAGTCTCCAAACATGCGGTAACTGAGCTCGCGCGACATGAGTCCCGAGTCGCCGTTGTCCTTCCGCTTGCGGGACGGGCGCTCCATGTCCTCGTCCTCGCTGTCGCTGCGCGCCGGGCCGGCGTCCATGCCGAGGTTCTCGCGCACCAGCATGAGGTCGTCGTCGTCAATCTCCTCGACCTTCTGTTTGAGACGCTTCAGCTTCTTCTCCTTCTTGCGCCGGCGCCGACGGTGGCGGCCTACGTATCGAACGGTCCATGCCGGAAAACGCTCACGTTAGTTTGCGCTTCAAAGGTGCACATGTACGGATAGCAGGGAAGCGCATGTCCGCCTACTGTTGTCGTCATCTGAATCCTCGTCGTCGTCTTCGTCATCGACAACAAACCCGTCGTTCTCGTACTCATTGCGATCTTCGCCGTCGTCGTCGTCATCGTCGTCGTCATCGTCCGAGGCGCCGCCTTCGGCGTCGTCGCTCTCGGACGCCATGTCCTCGATAAAGGCCGACTTTGGCTTCTGCACCGTTTCAAAAGAGCACGCCAATCAGACCACTATGGTCGCGTCATAAAGCACAGTCAGGTGGATGATATCGCAACTACCTTTTCGCCCTCGCTGTCCTCGTCGCTCGAGCCGGCGACGACCTTGGACTTCTTGGACTTCTTGGACTTGGCCTTCTTCTTCGAGTCGCTCAGCTTGCGCTTCTTGCTGCTCTCCTTCTTCACCTTGGCCTTGCTCTCCGCGCCCGAGTCCGAGTCCGACACCGTCGGCGACGCCCCGCCAAAGAGCTCATCTAACCAACAGCAAGAGCCACCGCCGCATAAGAATCCAAGCGCTCTCTCACACACAAACGCTCAAAGCACGCAGGGTTACCGTCCGAAGACGTCATGGTGGCGGCTAGCAACTAGAAACTGCCGTGGATCTCGCTGGAAAAGACGGAATGCCGCGCTTCCACTGGACCAGGAGCGCCGGCAAACCCGCTAATGGAGGGAGAGAGGAGGGAGCGACAGAAGAGAGGCACGCTCGGTCCCTTCTCCTTCTTCTTCTTGGCTTGGAGCGTCCCCGCGCGCGCCCCAATTGATGCTGCTGCTGCTTGGCTTGGCCGACCGATCGCGCTTTGTCCCCCACCAGAACCACCACTGCGGTTATGCCGATTGTACTTTCGTGCCTGCTAAACCACGCGGCTCCCTTTCCCATACAAACGCCAAGAGGAAAAAAAATCCTCCCCCCTTGGTTTTATAACTCCCCCTCCCCTCCCCTTCGCACACCCACCAGATGTACCATTTAATAGGTACAGTTAAATCGGTACAGCGTACCTAGCGACAGATGCGAACTTAATGCTCTGTCTGGCCTGTATAGACGCTTTTTTGCGTCATAATTTACAGCAACGATCATATACGACTTTTCAAGTCGGACAAGCGTTTTCGGTATGTCTTCAAGCAGCTTTTTCGGCGGACTCGACCGACCGATGATGGGTCGCCAGCGGTCGCCAATGGGCGCGCCGCTCCGCCTCAGCCATCTCTCCAGGGCAACACCACGGCCGGATCGGTCAAAGATATATAATAGCCCCCGATCCCAGGCACGCGCCGTATCCGTTCGATTGAACATGGCCGCGATCTGGCGCGCGCTCGTGGCGCGGTCCTTGTTCGCCCTCCACGTCGGTACGTTCCGCATGCATCGTTCACATCTGCCGTCGAATCCCAAGAGTGAGCGGTGTGTATGAGCTCAGCTTAATCGCTTCAGTGCTGATGTTGCATCAGGCGGAGAGAGCGCGACGCCGCAGCTTCTATGGAGCGTGGGTCCGCTGAGCCCAGCGACGCTAGCGTCGCCAGGCGAGACGTGGCTCGATGTCCCGGACACCAGCGTCGCTGTCGAGCTGCCGAACGAGGCGGTGGTCGTGATCTCGTACGACGTCTCGGTCATGCACGTTGACAGGACCCAAGATACAGACGCAGCGCCGCTGCTGGATGACGTCGGCGAGCTGTCGTTCCGCGTTGAAGTAGACGGGACGCCGTACCGCCAGTCGGCCACAATAGTCGATGACCGTGACCCACTGGTGACCGTCGCCAGCGGACACCTCATCCTGGAGATCCCCGGAGGACACCACGATGTGTTGCTGCAATGGCGAAAGCGTGGCGCGCGCGTGCAGCAGTGGGTTGTGATGAGCGACATTCTCGACGGCTTTGCGGGTGGGCGGCACCTGCTCGTTTCCGCGCAGCACCGTTTCCTTTGGCACGCCCAGCCGCTCACGCCGGCGATCCTCGAGTCTACCGCCGTCTGGGAGGCTGTTCCTGATATGACGCTAGCCTTTCGTCTGCCTGAGGTCGCGTCGGTCCGCTTCTTCTATCAGCTACCTGTGCGTCCAGAGTTTATCCAGTACTCTCGAGGTGAGCTCCCTTGCTTTTACAGCGCTTTATTTTTGCGCGGAAGACGTCCAACTCACTGATTCACTGCTGAAACTACCAGATACGGCCGCGTATGATGAAATCGAGGTTATTCTCGAGGTGAATGGCCTCCGCTACCGCGAAACCGGATCCTATGGCATGGTCGAGAGCGGGAAGCAGTCGCCTGTTATGCTACAAGGTAGCGTCGTGATGGACCTCGTCCCTGGCGAGTATAGCGCCGTGCTATACTGGAAACGGCTCCTGGGATCTATGCGACCATGGTATTCTTCGACCTCCTCGCTCGACGGATTTGCTATGGGTCGAGTGCTAGCGGCTGTCGGGGAGTGGGAAATTGAGCGAGTCTCCGTGTACACCCTGAAGCAGTACCAGACAGCTCCAATTGGCCAGTGGTCGGACGTCGGCGACTCGGTGCTCCAGTTCACGCTGCCCAAAGCAACATCAGTGGCTCTGAGTTACAATCTGCCCCTCTCGCAAAGTGACAACCCACAGTTCAGCACGTGGTCGACAGACTCCTGGAATCGAGTTCAAGTTCGATTAATCATCGACGGGATCGCGTACCAACACTTGTCTTCATTTGTCGGCGGATCGGTTCGCGGGATCGAGAATGCCAAGGCCACGATGGTGCTACCTTTGGCTGCTGGCAGCCACACTGCGCGACTCCAGTGGGAAAATGTGGACGGAAGCAAGTGGACATCCGTCAGCTTTGTCACCGATGCCGCGACTTCATACGCGTCGGTTTTTCTCACCATCAACACGTGGAACAACGACCCACGGATCCTCGCTCCCAGTGAAATATCGGGGTTCGAAGACGAAGCCCTCAGCATCGCCGTTGTCAGCATTGGTGACGCGAAACTAGCGATGGAGCTGGATTACGTCGTGACTGTGCAGCTTTCTGTCCAGCACGGCTGGCTGGCACTCGAATCAACACCGGGAATCACGTTCGCGTCTGGAAACGGGGAGCGAGACGAGTATCTACTCTTCAGCGGGTCGCTGAGCAATGTGAACGCGTTCCTGGCCACCCTGTCGTACCAAGGCTTCCTGAATTGGTATGGAATCGACACACTGAAGCTGAAAGTGACCGACCAAGGGAGCACTGGGTTCAGTGGGACGACAGTGGACGAGAAAGCGATTCGTTTGGACATCGCCTCGGTCAACGATCTACCTCAACTAGCAGTTCCAGCAGTTCAAGTTGTGCAAGAGGATGAAGAAACCAGCATCTTCGGCGTGACGGTGCTGGATGTCGACATGCCTTCGCGTTCCAGTGCTGCCTCTGCCACCTTCGAAATTGAGCTATACGTGCTGGGCGGCACAATATCTCTTCCGGTGACGGACAGGCTTGACTTTCTCGAAGGTTCTGGGCTCGACGACCAGTTTCTGCGGTTTCGTGGCGACTTGTTCAGCTGCAATGCCGCTCTCTTCGAGATCCGCTACATGCCAGACAAAGACTTCAACGAGAGGCTCCACCCGGACAGCCTCGGCATTCGCGTTCGTGATATCAATTATCGCGACGCTACGGTGACGGAGGTGTTCGACTCCGTCTCAATTAGCGTCCTGGCCGTTGACGACGTCGTCAGAATTCTCCCGTCCAACGCTTTCTCAGGTGCTCTTCGAGGGTATGCAATCAAGGCATCAGTTGGTGCTGCAAACACAGATGCCGTGTACGTGCGGTTCAACGTAATGTCGCCAAATGGGCGACTCCAGCTATCTTCGTCGATGGGGACGCTATCTGCCGCAGTGACCAAGTCGCCAGACGACAACAGCCCTTCGTCCATGGTTGTCCTGAGCGGGTCAGTGGAAGACATCGTGGATGTCGCGAACGCTGTCGCCTATTCACGAATACCAGCATACTCAGGGTACGACGTCGTGTTCATCACGCTAAGCTACGCCCCTGACTTCTCGGTGGCAAACGAATCCTCAGTCATCTTGGCGTTGGGCACCATGGAATCGCGGAGTCTAGCCATTGCTTCTGCAACCCCACCACATGGCGCTGCCGATGGAGGCATCCGTGTTGCCGTTGCGGGACGGGGATTTTCCAACTGGATGAGTGGCGGTCTGTGGTGTCAGTTCGGCCTCAACCCGTTCGTTGCTGCTGCTGTCACCTCGGACACGCTGTTGACATGCGTTTCCCCAAGCAACGGCGGGGGAAGCTCCGGTTCTCGAAGGGAGAACACATTTTTGATGGTCACGAATGGGCACGACGTCTATTCCAACCCGGTGCCGTACGTATACTTGGAAAACTGGTCGGTCACGGCTATTTCTCCATCGTCCGGGCCAAAGGATGGGCTTGTTCGAGTTACAGTTACCGGAGAAGCGTTTCCGAGCGAAGTGAACATTACGTGTTTGTTTGGAGACACGGGATCGAGTGGGCAGTTCGTCTCGCCATCCCGTATCGACTGCGACGCACCTGCTTGCAAGGGTACTACTGGAGTGGTACCGGTTGAACTCATCATCGGCGGGAAGCAATCAAGCAGTCATTTGTCCTATTCATACGAAGGTAAGCTCTAATCACGTGCATCATGATCCGCTGCTGATGGTCAGGGGTGATATCCTTACATGAGCACGTGTCAGACTCTCCTGTCCTCCGCCAGGTGATCCCGACAAGCGGCTCCAGTGCTGGCGGAACAACTATTCGGTTTTCTGGAGAGCACTTTGTGACCTCGTCGCCGGCAGCATGCATCTTCAACGAGACGATCGTAACCATCGCCAAGGTCGAGTCTTTTCAAAGCGCGACGTGCTTGTCTCCATGGGTTCAGGGAATGAACGCCACCGATATGGTCCCGCTCCGCGTTGAACTTGCATTTGGTGACGTTCGTTATGCTTCGCCGGAACCCTTTTCAGTGGTTGGTAAGGTTACTGCTCGTCGGCCCGTGCATCTGGTATATCCTCTCTTACTAACCTCTTCCATGTTCTCGTTTCATCGACAGTCGCACCCAGGATACACACTGTGGTGCCACCCTACATCACTGGTGAGGGCGAGAGCCTTGTCGTGTTAGGGTCACGCTTCTCAAGCTTGGGTTCTGTAAAGTGCGTCTTTGACGCCGGAGACGCAGCGCTGAAGATGGGCCGTGGTATCATTTTGAACACCAGTGCCGTATTATGCGACGTTCCGAAGCTCCAAGCTCCCGGGCGTTGGATTGGGCTACGGGTCTCACCGGGAGACGCAGCGGAGCTGTCAACGGCAAGTCGTCCGGCTATTCCGTCATTCCAGATTCGGTACTCTCCGTTACCAATCGTCATTTCGGCTGGGACCCTCGTGGTATCCAGCGTTGGGGGCTCCACGTTAGAGTTCGTCGGCTACGGACTTATGGCTCCATACAACTTGCGCTGCAGTTTTCCTGACCACGGCTCGATGCCGTTCACTGCGCTATCTCCAAATTTGGGGGCATGCTCAACGCCGATCTTCGGTCAGAACGTTTCAGCTGATTTGCTGATGCTGAATGTCGAAGCAGTGTCGCCAGTTCGGCGAGTGTTCGCTGCGTTCGTGCTGCAACTCGTCAAGCCACCCGTTGTGATGGCAATCACGCCATCGATTGGGTTATCATCGCGGTCGACGGATCTACTGGTGTCAACAAACAATGAGTTCCTGGCGGATATCTCACAGCAGTGGATTCTGTATTGTGACATCGGGTACGCGCGATTTCCGGCGTTTGCAGTGAACGAGTCAAGTGTTCGCTGCACTGCTCCCCCGTCACCGCATGATACATCCGTCCCTGTGACGGTCGGGCTTATTAATGCATCGCTCCCGAGAGCGGCAGACCCGGCGTATTTCGCATACTCTGCTCCGATCAAACTGCAGGCCGTGCTACCAGGTGGGAACGCTGTGGTTGGAGGGCAAGTCGTGAAGGTGCTGACCGAGGATCCCGTTCATGGGCACGTGTATTGCGCGTTCGACTCGTCTTTGGCACCTGCCACGTCTGATGACCCACGAGCGCTGACGTGCCAAGCCCCAATTCATCCAGCCGGATGGGTGTCGCTGCGCCTTGCCAACGAAGACGGGGAAATCGTATCAGCAAACGCGCTGATGCTCGAGTACATTCTCGTGGCAAGCACCAGTTCCATGTTCCCATCAAATGGTATTATTCACAAATCGACAAGGCTTGCGATCAGGGCCCAGGGGCTCTCACTCGGCATGGGAATGCGGTGCGTCTTCAAGCAGCCACGCGCGACAGGAGGCGTTCTTGTGGCTGAATCGACGGCGTCTGTGGTGATGGCGGACTGGTGCGAATGCTCCGTACCCGACAAACTCGAATCCCTGGTGGAGGTGCTGCTGTCTGTGCTCGCGGGAAACACGTCGCTGATCGAAGAAAGAAGCTTGCAGTATGTTGACGACGTGATTGTGCAGTCGATGACTCCCAGGGTGGGGACAACGCGTGGAGGCGTATCTGTTCGTTTTCGTGTGGAGCCGACGTTGCCGCGAGCCAACTACTCGTGCATGTTTGGACCAGTGATTGTTCTCTCGTCGCTCATATCGGACAGCGAGTCAGCAATTGAGTGCGTCGCTCCTCCAGCTGAGATACCCGAGGTTGTGGGGCTATCAGTGAGCGCCAATGGCGTCGACTACTTCTCGCCAATGGACGAAAGCATGAGCACCTTTCGTTACACCACGGAACCATCAGCCGCTTCATACAGCCCACATGTTGGCACTGTCGGTGGTGGTACGACGCTTCTCATCACTGGTGATGGTTTCGACGAAGGTCTGTCACTGTGGTGCGTGTTTGGATACAAGACCCGCGTCGAAGCGCGGTGGATCAACTCGACCGCGACGAGTTGTGAAGTACCAGAAAGCGACCAGACCTTGGGATTCGTGGCGATAAGTTTGTGCGGCCAAGATGGAGCGTTTTGTCAAGCACTCGATCCGCCGTTTAGCTTTGTCAGCAAGCTGAGTGACATCAAGGTTTCGCCGTCGGTGCTGCCAAGGAACTTTGATGGTGCGGTCCGCGTTTGGGGACCACGGTTGCCCTTTTCGGATGAATGGATGTGCCGAATTGAATCAGCCACCATCTCGTCTACATTTGGTGCAACATGGATATCCAGCACAGACATCCTGTGCGCTGTGTCGCTGGTCGGTCTCGCGCTCCCTGATACTGCCACGGTGGCCATCAGCGCAAACGGGCAGGAATGGAGTCAGCCAGTGGCGGTCAACGTGTCTCCGGCTTTGGCGGTTCGCTCAGCGTCTCCGACGCTGGTGATGTGCACGAATCCTCCAGAAATCGAGCTGACTGGGGTAGGCTTCACTTCAGCGAGAGACTTGGCGTGCGTATTCGACGGAGTCCCCGTGCCAGTGAAGCTCGTTAGCGAAAGCGTCGTTCGCTGCCGAACCCCTACGCTTTCACCCAACTCCAGTGTACGCGTGACTGTTTCTGGCTTCGGTGACTTCGTGGCGGATGGCAGCGTGACTGTGAAGTGTATTCCGCCATTTCTTCTCGAGCGGCTTTCACCCACAAGCGCGTGGGTATCTGGTGGTACGACAATCACATTGGAAGGAAGCATGACTCCGTCGTCAGCCCAGGACAATCTTCGTTGCTGCTTCGACCGGTCCAAGTGCGTGACAGGCTCCTTCGTGAACCAATCTGCAATCGAGTGTGTGACTCCGGTGTCCGCGGCAGGGTTAACCACCGTGTTTGTGTCGGTCGGAGGTGCCAACGCTGGCTGGGTGAACTCGATGGAGGTGCCGTTCGAGTTCGTATTGCCGCCAGTATTTCACAATGTCCTGCCTCGGCGAATACCCGTTTCCACTGGTACGTTACTGGCGATTTCAGGCGTCAACTTCGAGAGTTGGCGAGAACCACAGTGCGTTTTGAGAACAAGTGCTGGTGACTACGTGCTCCAGACACGGTGGCGCTCGGACAAGGTGTACCTATGCGGAGCAACTGAGCTAAGTTTCATCCTGCCCCTATTCCAGCCAATTGTCGCCGAAGTATTGGTTAGAGCGGACGCCTTGGGGGACGTCGATACTGGCTTCAACATGACCCTCACTCCACCACCCGAGCTTCGCAATGTTGCTGTGACAGGGCGTAGTGGAGAGCGAACCGCGCAGTACCTATCGCTTGAAGGCTTCGACTTCGACCAAGAAGGATCGTTCTTTTGCCGGTTCGATTACTCCGGTCGGCTGATCGCTTCCAAGGCCCATGTGATCAACGAGACGCGCGCTATCTGCCCCCTTCCTGGGATACGGAGGGACTCCAACGTCTCCGCTCTTTTGAGTTTATGGATGGACGGCAATGGAGAAGTTGACCGTGGCGGCAGTGTTTTCGAAGTTAATCTTCCCACGTCCGAGATTTCTGAAGCGTGGAGTCTGTCTCCTAGTTTCGGCTCTCGTCGTGGTGGTCAGATCGCGTTCGTTCGATCGGACGCGCTTGAGCTGTCAGAGGCCTGGAAGTGCTGCTTTGATTCGGCGGCCTGCGTCCCGCTACTGAGTGATGCTGCGCACGATTCATTTTGGATCAGAGTGCCACCCTCCAATGAATCTGCCCTGGTTGCAGTCGGGCTGACGGATGCGCGTGGCGAGCTCCTGTCAACCCAGCAAGTCTGGTATCAGTACTCAGATTCACCGACGGTGTTCTCCGTCAGCCCAAACCGAGGCAAATGGAGTGGTGGGAACGATGTCGTTGTGAGCGGAACCGGATTTGCGAGCGTGGTTGGCTTGCGGTGTCTATTTGGGGCCACCTTCTCCACAGCGACGGCATTCTTCGACAACCAAGCGATATGCTCGGTTCCAACGCAATCAACAGAAATCGAACGAGGTCGAGTAGTTCCGTTCGCTTTGACTTACTCGGACCCGTCGGATCAATCGAGCGAGCTTTCGGCCGAGGTGACCAGAAGGTTGGAGTACGAGTTCGTCGATGTTCCAGTCGTCACTGCCATTTCGGTCAGCGTCACTCGCGGTGACCCGACTGTCGGTGGCACAGACATCACGCGGCTCTCGATTGCAGGAAGCAATTTTCTGAATGGATCCAAGTTGAGCTGTCGTACCGGACGCGCAGTGTTCCCGGCCGAACTGTTCGAGCAAGGCCGAATCGTGTGCTCGACTGGGCTTTCACTGTCTGCTGTAGCTTCACGCGTTAAGGTTGCTGTCTCCAACGACGGAGATATGTTCTCGGACCCCATTGATTCCGTCCTTGAAACGTGGATGGTGGGGTTTCAGGCGCATTCCCTGCACCCTCGCATGGGAACTGTCAAAGGTGGAAACGACATCTGGGTGATTGGTGTCGGCTTCTCTCTGAATCGCACGACCAGCTGCGCGTTCGGTTGGGAGAATCGTGCCGTCGACAGCCAAGTTGCTCGCGTTGTCAATGCGACTCATGCGATCTGTCAAGCACCAGCAAAGACAGCTGACAGATCGTGGAGGCTTCCAATTGCGCTTCGCGTTGAGCCCAACGCGGTCACAAGCAACTTCTTGGTGTACAGCTACGTGGACGAACCGGTCGTGCTTTCGGTTGAGCCGAGCCGTGTTGTATCGGGGTTGGCAACACGGATCACAGTACGCGGGTACAACTTCTCGTTTACCCCCCAGGGCGCGTGCTTACTGAGACCAAACGCCTCTCTGGACGCTCACACCATTGCACCAACGGCGTGGAGATCCAGTGAAGAAATCATCTGCATCCTCCCAGACACACTGAAAACTGGCACGTTTGAAGTCTGCTTGTCTCCAAACAGTATTGGAGACGGATACTGCGGCCAATTCATTAAGGCTGTGGACTCGCCTGAGGTGATTCGTATTGTACCGCACGTTGGTACAGTCCACGGCAACACGACGGTGCTCGTTGAAATGTCAAGCATCGTACCGGAACTCGAGTGCTGCTTCGACGGCTTGTGCTTCCCGTTCGCGATGTTGAACGGTTCCGCGGGAACGTGTTTGAGCCCTCCTCATGCTGCCGGTGATGTGTCATTTTCGGTGAGATCCGAGGTGCTCGGACAGCTCTTTACGGATTTGCCTTTCCGGTATATCGAAGGACCGAGAGTTTTCAGCTTCTCTCCGTCAGTTTTCGTATCAGGATTTACCCAGACAGCTCGGTTCCAGCTTGCCGACGACGACATTCAGGGCGAATTGGTTGCCGGCTGCCATTTTGGTGCCTTGGGCATATCAAATGCTGTCGAACTGGAAGGCGGAGTGATTGAGTGCCCTATTCCTTTCGCCGACTTTGCCTACCACGACTCAACGGTGGACGTCTCCGTTATTCTAAACAGTTCGGCACACGGATCCAGATTGCTGACGGCAGCCCGAGTTGAGGTCGTGGAACCCTCTTTCATTCAAGAGGTGGTCCCCCCCACTGTCGCTGTCAGTGATGACGATCGGTCGTCAGTTCATTTGCAGCTGAAGGGGAGGTTTTCCATTCCCGAAGACGGCACGATGTGCCACGTCAGCTGCGTGAACGCGATGAAGACCGAGATTGGAGCAGTTGTGTACGCCTCGGACGAAGAAGCCGAATGCGTGATGGAGAACGGTTTCGAATCGCCGTCAGACTGTGACGTGGGCCTTTTCCACGGTGGCAGCTCACTGACGAACAACACTGCGATTCTAATGGTCCGTCCCGAGATGGTGCTGAGTACGGCTTCCCCGTCAAGCGCGGTTAGTAGTGGAGGTGTCAACGTGACTGCTATTGGCGCAGGATTCCCTACGGATGGAGAAGTGATGTGCCATTTTGGCGATCGTCGAGTCAACGCAGTAGTCGCGTCGTTCACGCGCGCGATCTGTTTGACACCATCAATCGTGGGTCAAGTCGAAGCGGGCGCTCTCGAGATGTGGCTATCCTACGGCTCCATTGAAACCAAGCGCATCCTATTCACGATTTCTGAAGCGGAATCCATCTTCAGTATCCAACCTTCATTTGGTCCGGAGTCAGGGGGGACGGCGATCGCTATCAACAGTACGAGTATCGGCGACGATAGAAGCTCGTATATCTGTCTGTTTGATGGAAATTTGTCTGTTCCAGCAGCAGTTAGTGGACCGACAGCGTTGTCGTGTATCACTCCCTCGATGCCGACGGGTGATCACACGCTGGAACTGGTTGGGCAGTCGGGTGGTCGTGCTTCAAACGTCTTTGTTGGCTTCGAGACGATCCTCGAGGAAGAGGTCATGCGGGTGGATCCGCCCGCTGGAATCCTCTCGAAGGAGTTCGAGACTCGAGTTGTCGTCGCAGGGAAGAATTTCGTGGACACGCCCTCGCTGGCATGCGCATTTGGGGACCAGTTATCGTCTTCATCGACTGTTTTCTCAGCGTCCAAGGTTGAATGTGTGGCGCCTTTCATGAAGGCCGGCAGGCAAATCGTTCGTGTTGCGAATGATGGCGTCGATTTTTCGGCCTCTTTCGCCTCCTTCGATGTTCTCTCAAGAATGTCGCTGGCAAGGATCTCGCCCGCCCACGGCCCATCTCACGGCGGTACCATCGTCACTCTATCCGGCGTGTTTGGCAACTTCAGCGGTCTCGCGTGCACATTTGGGGACAATCAAGTCGAAGCTCTCGTCGTGAATTCTTCAACCGTCCAATGCATCGCCCCTGCATCCTGGCCAAACAACACAGTGCCAGTCAACGTCCGCGCATTTGAGACATATGCGCACATCGAAAGCGTGTCAGCGACTTCGTTTACATACCAGCCTTCGTTTGCAGTTATAAGCCTCGTTCCAGCTGTGGTGACGCAAACCCCCGAGCTTGTCATGCTTGACTTGTATGGGTGGGGTCTTGATTCAATCGAGATCGTCGGGTGCCAGTTTTCCAACGGCTTTACCTCGGAGGCGTCACGCGTTGACGACCGCCTGCGATGTTCAGTAGATGCACGGTTGACTGGGAAGATTCACGTGGCGCTTGCGACCTCGAATTTCGTACTGGATGCAGTCCTCGTCGACCAATTTGTTCGCGTTGTCCCAGCTGTACAGCCAACTCGTGTGCATCCTCCAGTGTTTGATGAGCGCGGAGGAGCAGAGCTGGAAGTCACTACCACCAATTTGTTACCCTCCGCGACTACGATTCACTGCCGAATTGGCGGCGCTGTCACGACGGGTCTACGTTTGGCGGCGAACAAAGTTCGTTGTGTGGCGCCTCGTGCTCTTCCAGGACTGATGCAGCTCCAGTTGAGCCAAGACAACGTCACCTGGTCTGAAAGTGCGATACAAGTTGAAGCGTTCGGGACGCCAACGCTGTTTGAAGTCGTACCAGATCGCGCTCTGGTGGACGGAGGGTCACTCGTTACAGTTCGGGGAACAAACTTCAGAGCTTTCACTACAGGGGCTCGCTGTGTCTTCGACAGTGTGGTGGTGCCAGCAACGATCCTGAATAGCACCACGCTGAAGTGTGTGTCGCCGGGCTTCAGCACGCCGCGTAACACATCATTGAGGATCCGCCTTAATGGCGTCGACACAAGTCTCGACGCTTTGGAGTTTGCGTTTCTGCAACGCCCACATGAGCTTCGTATCCTCACTGTGCAAGAGCAACCTGAGTCCAAAGACCTTGCTGTGATCATTGCCGCCTCGTACATCGACGAGAGCGAAATTTTGTCTTACGAGTGCATCTTTGACGGCACACCATCGGCCAGTAAAGCCATGAACGTGAGCTCGGAGAGCTTTGTGTGCGTATCCCTCGCCCGCCGCAGTGAAGCCCGCCCGAATTCGTTAGAAGTCACACTACATGGACGTGTACTGCTCGAAGAAAAGCTGGAAGAGTACATGGGGTGCTCGGCAAAGGTGTACGGCGTCTCACGGAACGGCCGCGTGAGATATGGCTCACAGTCACCGGTGTCAATATTTGGCGCCGGCTTCACCACAACCATGCCTCTGACGTGTATGGTTGGCTCGACAATAGTTGCGGCGGTGATGAAAAACGAAGGAGTAGCAGAGTGCCAATTGCCATTGAAGCCACCTGGACGGTATGTCCTCGAAGTGCGGTGTGCAGCTACTTTCGAGGCTCTAACGAGGCTCCCACTCGAGTATGTCCGTGGTCCGACGGTGATGGGACTCCAACCGCACGTGTTCCCCACCCTCGGTGTTTACGATCTCGAGATTTCTGGCGCTGACTTTGCTGCTAAGGACCGGATCGAGTACAGTTTCCAAGACGATCTGCAGTCAACGACAGTACCCGCAGTGTTTCGAACGAGCAGATCGATCACCTGCTCGACTCCATATCGCACAACGGCAGGTCCAGTGGTGATATCGATTGCTGAAGTTTCTGGCACCAATTTGCCGGGAGTTCTCTTCAACACCTCGGTCGGGTTCGTAGACGGTCCGTCCAATGCAACCGAGTCCATGGTGGAGCCGTTTTTTGGGTCGACTGTCGGTGGATACGAGATCTCTGTCTCTTTGGCTGGGATGCATGGCTCGTATCAAGAAAGCTCGTGCAAGTTTGTCGGGTCGAATGCGCACCAGTATGCAAACAGTACGCTGATCGTCGCTGAATCAGCATCTCACCGACTCAAGTGCGTGGTACCCCTGTTACAAAGCGGAGCATATTCGATCCAGATCTCCCCCAACCATCGTGACTATGTTCCGGTTCCTGGAGTGTTCAGAGTGCACCAGCCAGTTGCCTGGTTCAGTGTCAACCCAGCTTTTGCGTTCGCTGGAGGGGGTACCGAAGTGACTATGCTGGGGTCGGGGTTTCAGCCCTGGATGCAGCACATGTGTGGATACCGCGAGGCAAACACTGAGTCGTGGGTGATGTGGCGAGCGATTGTCAAGTCAAATACTACGCTGACCTGCGTATCACGGAGGAATCGACCCAGTAAAGGTGAACTTCAGTTGTTTCCGCGCTCTGCTCTCCAAGCTGGCAGCACTGAGACCCCCTTCCAGATCAAACAGGACGTGACAGTTCATTCTGTTCACCCTACAAGTGGACCAGCAACTTCGTCGACAATGGTCAGCATTGCTGGCCAAGGATTTTTTAACTCGCCTGCGCTGACGTGCCACTTCCTCACCAGCAAAGTCCCGGCGGAGTTCGAGAACCCCACTCTGGTGCGCTGCCGCTCACCACGATATTTGCCGTCGACTGTTCCAGTTGGGCTTTCATTCGATGGCTCAAACATCTTTCACGCGCCGCAGCCCTTTACGTTTCTACCGCTGATTGAGATCGCCACGCCAACCCTCACGGACTCCGGTCGATCTAATGCGTCCACGTTAATCATGGGCGTGTCGGACCTTGAGCGTAACGATTCGTCGTTATGGACTTGTCGGTTTTATCGAGCGCAAGTGGGCAGCCAGTTTTCATCGCGTGCAGAGGGGGAGTCGATGGGCAAGATAGATCAAAGCAGTGACGGCCAGAACGAGTACCACGTGAGTTGTTTAATTCCTGCTGATGTCCCCCCAGGCACGGTAGGCGTGCGGCTGACGAGAAGCGACGGTGAGATGCAGTCCAATATCGCAATCTTTGAGCTGCCAGCGCGAGTTTTCGTCGATCGAGTTGTTCCAAGCACGGGATTCGCGACTGGGGGATACAACATCTCGTTGTTTGGACGGTCGTTTCCAACACATGGAGCTGTCTATTGCCGCTTCGGACTGACGGAATCACTGGGCTACCTTATCTCGGCTGAAGAGGTTTCTTGCAGTGTACCGGAAGCCAGTGATGGAGTGCTAAATGCATTGATCTATCTGCGGTTCGACGCGTCACCAACATGGATCGATACGGACCGAGTTCTCAAGTACTCAACGATGCCGATAGTTCACCGAATTAGCCCGACGTCGGGGTGGACTCGTGGAGGCACGGCTGTGTCTGTCTTCGGGTCACGGATGTGCTTTTCATCGTCGATCGAGTGCGTGCTCGGGAACACGTCAGTACCTGCGGCGTTCTCCTCCAGCGACAAGGTGACATGCTACTCGCCAGCCGTGCGAGATCCACAACAGCTAAAGCTTCGCATTCGGTCCGACGGGGTATGGTGGCATGAGCACAATTCGATGAGTTTTCAATTTGTGCAGCCGCCAACCGTGAACCAGCTCAAGCCAGCGAACGGCGGCGTCGACGGCGACACCGAGATCGTTTTGAAGGGGAACTTTTCCAGCCTCCTTGCGTACGCAAGTCCATTGTACTGCTCGTTCGGCGCCGACCAACTAGCACTTGTTCAAATGCTTCGTGAGGACGAAATGCGATGTGTATCTCCACCAGGACAGCACATTGGCTCCGTCGAGCTGGGGCTATTGATACATCCGAATGACGTGCTTCAGTTGCCGTTTGATTTCGAGTACACGCACGGCCCAGCGTTCGACGAGATTGTTCCGTCCGTCGTGAGCGAAGGACAGGACGGATATGTGCGTATCCATGGCGTCAATTTCCAGGACTCGGAAGGGGGATTCTGCCGGTTTGGTGGTTCAACCAGGCGCTTCTCGTTGACGTACGTGAACGAGACAACGATTGAGTGCGCACACGGCAGGCTTAAACCTGGGCGAGCAAGCGTCAATCTCAGCTTCGACGGGGTCGACGAACTTGCAACTGGCCTTCGCCTCGACGTGCGCAAGAAGCCAACGCTGATATCAATGAGACCGCAACTGGACGACGTCATGGGAGGCGCTGTCGTTGAGTTCGAGGGGATCAACCTGTTCTTCTCGCCGTCACTCGTGTGCCAGTTCGGTTCCAACTGGACACCAGCAACTCTTCGCGGTGACAAGATCACGTGTATAGTGCCACGGGCGCCAGCGCTTTCAGAAGAAGACCAGCAAATCAACGTGTCACTGCTAGCGGAAGGTGTGCCTTACGCGGAGGACACGTTTCCACTCACGCATATCCAGATGGCTCCAGTTCAAAAGGTCGAGCTCGCCGTTGACAATTCAACTCGTTCGAGCTGGATAGAGTCGACATGGGTCTGCGCCGACTTTATCCCGGGTATTCCGAGCTATCTGCGCGTGGACGAGCTCGATGAAGACGAGCGCACATCATATTTTGCGGGCTTGTTCGTGGAGTCCCGAGGAAATGACAGCTGCCGGCGGTTCGTCATCAACGCTGATGAGGTTGATTGCGGGTCGCCCTGTGGCCTCCACCTATCGGTCAACAACCAGTCCTTTGTGTACACCGGGAAGACAGTGCAGCTCGAATCGCAACCTCGCGTGATCACAGCGTCGCCACTCCTCGCATCGTTCCGGGGCAGCGAAGATTTTCGAGTTGATGGGCGTCACTTCTCGGAGCAACATCCGCTGTATTGCCTGTTTGGCGATTCGGGCCCAGTTCGAGCGCTTGTAGAATCCGATCGGCGGCTGGTTTGCTCGTCACCCCAGCATCGTCCAGGAACTATGAGCTTGGAAATTGCAACGGCGATGGATTCCACGAGAGCGACGCCGTGGCACATTATCAAGACGTTCTCCTTCACGTTTGCTGGCGCAATGGATATCGCCGGCATCACACCTGCGGCAGGTCTGGACAGAGGCGGTGTCTCCGTCACCGCCCACGGCAAGGGCTTCGTGGATCATCCGAGTTTACGGTGTGAATTCGGGGAAATCAAGGTTCCAGCGACGTTCGTGAACGGCACCCACGTGACGCGCACAAGTCCACCGATGTTTCGGCAAGAAAACCAGGTTGCGTTTCGCGTGGGGCTGGGCGTAGAGACTACCGGCAGCGTTACATTTTCGTACGTACCGATTCCGACTGTTTCCGCCCTTGATCCGACAGCAGGCGTCGCCAACCGTCGCTACAACATTCGCGTGATGGGATCCGAGTTCTCGCCCGCTGTCAGCGTGAGCTGTCGCTTCGGCATGTTTCCTGCTGCTCGCTGCGAGTTCGTTTCGCCCACCGCAATCATCTGCCCATTCGATTGGGGGGAGCGCAAGCAATCGCGCGGACCTATGCAGCTGCAGGTTCGTCTAAGCTACGACGGCGTACATTTTTTCGCCACAGGCCAGTTTTTCAAGGTGTTTCGGCCAGCAGTTCTCACTGGTGTAACACCAGAAATCGTGATGCCGTCGTTGACGAAGTCAGTTAAAGTGAGATCACCAGGCTTTGACAAGTCTGCGGGTTGGCAATGCCACTGGGACGCCATCAACTTGACGACCCCGGGGGAGGTCATCAGCAGCACAGAGATCACATGCAGCATTCCGCCGTCCTCCATGCTTCGTCCTGGGAACATCGTTATCCGAATGAAGCGGGCTGACATGATGGACTTTGCGTCCGACGCGATCCACGTGGAGATTTGTGGGACTCCTGAGATTTTCGATTTCGCTCCAGCAAAGGGATCAACATCTTCCCACGTTGGTGTCGATGGAGCCCGTGATCTTACCAGATGAAGCCACACGCACGTGACGATTCGAGGCAAGGGGTTCGTCCCCTTTCAGCCAATTTCGTGCCATTTTGGAAGCAGCCTTGTGGCGGTGGGCGCCTTTGAGAATGCCCACCAAATCCGTTGTGGTGTCCCTCCTTCTCCTGTGCCGCAGCGCGTTCCGCTCGCAATCTCTTTTGATAGCGGGGTGACACAGATCCCGGCTGATCAGCCATTCGAGTTTGCCGAGGCTCTATATATTCGTCAAGTCATCCCTGGGAGTGGTGCTGTAACCGGAGGAACTTTCGTGCGCATCCACGGAGGCACGTTCGACCAGAACGAAACGATCCAATGCCGATTCGGTGGTCACTCAGCAACTACACCTGCGACGGTGCTCTCTTCGACAGAGCTCGTTTGTGTTACACCGGTCGCTGCAGCGGCCGGCGCCGTCGACTTGGAAATCCAATCCATCGACAGATTTGTGACGGCACGGCTGGCGCGGGGATTCAGCTTCACGAAGCCGGCGTATGTCACGGACGTGTTCCCTCGCAGTGCGTTCGAGCAGACCGAGACGCTCTTTGACGTGTACGGGGCAGGTTTTCTACGCTCTCCACTGCTCAAGTGCGATTTTGGAGAGCGCGTTCAGAGCGAATCGCGGCAAGAACCCGTCGCAGTCCACACAGCTGCTTTGTGGGTTTCGTCGACCCATATTAAGTGCTGGTCGCCACGCCATCGCACCTCAATGGGCCGAGTTCGAATTGGTGTTTCCAACAACGGAGAAGACTTCATCTACGCAAGCATCTCCCAGGTGATTGCGTTCGTGACGCGCTTCGACGTTGGCAGCATTTTTCCAGTTTACGGAAGCGTAAACGGTGGCACCACGGTGGTCCTGGAGGAAAGCGTTTCACGGACGCGGTTCGTGTCTGGTGCAAGTTTGGCGATGCCGTAAGCGCGTCTGACGCGATCGTTGCCAGTGAGGCGAGGATTATTTGCATCAGCCCGCCGCACTATCCGTCCGAGATGGTGGTTAAACCTGCAGGTGTAGAGATCAGTTTGTCGATTAACGGCAGAGATTTCGCATCGACCTACCAGCACTTCAAGTATGGACTGGAATCACAAGTGTTCCAGATCTCACCCGTCAAGGGTGCTATCGATGGGTCCACCGCAATCATGGTGGCTGGAGAAGGATTTGCTGCTCCGACCAACAAATCGGCTTGGTGCCGCTTTGGAGAGTCCGAGATCCGCGCCGTTGTAACATCGGACTCGTCTCTGGCGTGCTTCTCACCGCCAAACCAGTTTGCAGAAAGTGTGTCGGTGGAGGTTTCTGTCAATGACGGTGTCGACTACATGAAGAACGGGATCCAGTACACGTACGTGCTACCTCCCCATGTCCGACTAGTATCGCCAAGCTCAGGGCCAGCGCGAGGCGGATCTCAATTGACGATCTCCGGGCTCAATTTTTACGCTTCCAAGATGACGACGTGCTGCTTTGGCGATCGGAGTCATTGCAATCGTGGCTGGTTGGTGGAGAAGACAAAGATCAGCTGTCTGACACCACCGTCACCGGTTCTGAGCGAGCTCTCTTTCTCGCTTCGTTCGACAGGGACACATCGGGTCCCGATATTCCTCTCTGAACGGCCAGGACTTCGTGGCGCTGGATACCCATTTCGAGTACTACTTGGAACCGTCAGTCGAAGCTGTCTACCCCTGTGTTGCGGACTCGCTCGGCGTGACGTTGGTTACACTCGCCGGGCGTTACTTCAGCTACTCCTCGTCGTTGCAATGCGCGTTTGGAGGAGTCCTGTCACCCGGCAGGTTCGTTAGCCAGTCCGTGATCCAGTGTGTGGTGCTTCCGCAGCGCGAAGGGGTCGTGAACGTCAGCGTTACACTCAACGGCCACGATTTCATGCACACCTCATTGACCATAACCATGCTGATGCTCCCAACCGTGTACACGGCCTCGCCCCGGAAAGGCCCACTGCATGGCGGGTATAAGCTTCGACTGGGTGGCGAGAATTTTGTCAACAGCAGCAGTCTACCCATCAACTGCGTCTTCACTGATCATGTCGGCGTTAAGCTGGCGGCGACGACATCGGTTGCGACGTTCACTTCGTCCACGGAAGTGGAGTGCGATGCTCCTCGCGTTGAAGATCCGGGCAGCGTCAGTGTGTCGCTTGTTGTTGGTGGGATCTCGGCTCCACGCACCGAAAATCGAGCGTTTACCTATGTGGTGGATGCTGCTCTCTACGGCCTGGATCCATGGATAACCGACAACTCGGGCGGGACACTGATCAGTGTTACTGGCAGTGGCTTTGATCGCACTGCCGCCTTGACGTGCTGTTTCCAGTCATTGATGGAGACGTCAAACCGCACGATCTGCGTTTCGGCCACGTTTGTGACATCGACAAACATCCATTGCACTACGCCACGATTGACTGGGGAACGTGAAGTGAACGTGAGCATCCGGTCGAATAGCGTCGCGCTGAGTACCAGTCCCACTGCTTTGACGCTCGAGCTGCACGACCCCTTCGTGATTACCAGTGTGACCCCGCGGATGGGTTCGATCGTTGGAGGCACACCGATCACAGTGGACGGATGGCAGTTCCAGTTCACGCAGCAGTTGTCGTGCTGCTTTGGTGATGTGATCGTGCCTGCCGCGTTTCGCAATGCGTCGCGGATCGAATGCACGGCCCCAGCAATAAGCGGCGCGTTGACGGTCGAAGTTCGCGTCAGTATTAACGGCGTCCAGTGCTCCAACAACGGTGACGTCCAGAAGTTTTTGTTCAGTCACCCACCACGAGTAGCCTCCATTGCACCGCCAATAGGCTCGCAGCTCGGAGGTGATATGGTGACGGTCCGTGGCTCCCGTTTTGCTGCCAACTGGTCTGTCTGCGTTTTCGGTTCGGCGCCGGCGTCGTCCTCCAAGGTCATCTCCGACACTGAGATCGTGTGCTCGACTCCACCCAGTCGATACCCGCAAAGTGTTCGAGTCGCGGTGACCAGCAGCAGCGGTGGCGATCGCTCCTTGGACCCAGTGATATTCACGTTTGCTCCTGCTGAGCAGGTGCTCGACGCCGTACCGCGACGACTGTCGGCGAAACAAGGCGGGCAAATCAGCTTGAAAACAGCGAATGTGCGCAGCACTGCAAATCTCAGTTGCTTTTTTGGAGATGTTCGTGCGCCAGCGCTGTTCGAGTCACCTGACAGTGTGCGCTGCGCTGTCCCGATGGGGCTGACCCCGCCGGTGACGACCCGAGTGTTTGTGTCCAATGATGGTGTGCACAAGTCCTCGAGGTTTGCCCTCGTCGAGCTTGTAGCTCCGCCGACCATTGCCTTCGTCGATCCTTTGGTGGCGTCTGTTGAGGGCGGAGTCGTTGTGTCGATTGTTGGCTCGCGGCTCGACTTGGTGTCTCACTGCCGATTTGGAAGAGCTCTCGTCACGGCGGCTGCAGTGAATTTGAGCTGCATCCAGTGCCGATCGCCGCCCCAACCTATAACCGGCAACTATTCGCTCCGATTGCTGGACCATGGCGCAGAGGTGCCATCGAGCGAGTATCTCATCCAGTACCTCAGTGCGCGCGAACACGCGGTCACCCGTCGATTGGTATCTGAGTGTGACGGTGGCGCTGTTATTGATGCCGAATTGGACACACCTATTCCAGTGGTTGAATCTCTATCACCCAGCCACTTCAGCAGCACAGGAGGTACAGCGATCGTCGTGCGCGGCCGAGGGTTCCGCAACGCGTTGGAGTTGCGCTGCCGTTTTGGAGAATCTGTATTCGTCGTCGGGCGGTATCTATCGCCAAGCGAGATCTCTTGTGTTGCACCTCGAGTGGTGCCGGGTCGGTATGAGCTCCAAGTTGCAAACGACGGTAAGCAGTTCTCCAACTCGCCTGTATCCCTCGATGTGTACACGGACGCATACGTGAACGCTATTTCACCAACGCACGGACCTCAGATTGGTGGCTCGGCGGTGACTGTGTACGGCATGAACTTCCAGTACAGCGCGACACTGTTCTGCAGATTTGGTCACGTCGCCGCGCAGGTCGTGAAGTTTGTGTCATCGAGTGAGGTTGTGTGCATCTCGCCAGCTCAAGAGCACTACGATTGTGGCGGAGGCGGTGGTGCGTCCCGGTCAGTGCGTGTGACAGTGACCAACAACAACGTCAGCAGTGGCTCCACGCCCAATCCAGTCTTCTTCAGGTACACGCCTGCTGTCGACACAGTGTCGGTGTCGCCGAGTACTGGCCCCGTGCGAGGTGGAACCACACTATTCGCGCGTTGGTTCAATTTCGAGATCAACGAGGGGAACAATGCGTCTGTGGTGTGCCGCATGGGTGGAGTTCTCGTGCCTGCGACCGTCGTGAGCTCTACGCTTGCGACTTGCTTGACACCAGCGGCGCGTCAGCCGGGAAAGCACTTCGTGCAACTGAGCGTCAACGGCGGCCAGGACTTTACGAACTCCCGAGTCGCATTTGAGTATGAACCAGATATCTTCATCGACGAGCTGGCTCCCAGCGTCGGGCCGGCGCTCTATCAAGACATCGTTCGTGGCGACAGTGAGAGGAGCAGAGCTAGCACCAGCACTTCCACGCGGTCGCACACGCTGGTGACTATCCGAGGACGTGGATTTGTGGACTCGCCTGTCCTGTCTTGCTACTTTGGTACGGCTCGTGTTCCTGCAACATTCGTATCACCAACGGAGGTTGCGTGTTCGGCGCCGTGGCAATCGCCTGGAACGGTCGCCGTGCGTGTTTCGGCAAGCAACGGAGTTGACAAGTCGACAAACTCGAAGGGTTATCTCTACGTTGCCGACATGAGTGTAATGCGAGTGACTCCGACGCGCGCTCTACTAGCCGGTGGGGTACCGTATTTGTCCAAGGACGGAATTTCGTCAATCACACGGAGTTGAAGTGCCGCTTCGGTCGCCAGCGCGTTCACGCCACGTACTTGTCGCCTTCGCTCGCATCGTGTGTCGCTCCGCGATACACGCGGCACAAGCACGACACTTTGCTGACCTCGCGGGCTACGGACGACCAAATTCGTGTCTCTTTCGAGCTGACAAGCAACGGCGTCGACTTGACATCCAGTGGTGTGCGCTTTACGTATTTGTCAACGTGCCCGGTCGGCCACGTGTGCTCTCGAAGTGCCGGCAGTAGTCGGGAAACGTGGGGAGTTCCTGAGCGCTGTCCAAATGGAACGGCATGCTCTGCAGCAAACGGCAACGGGAACTTCTCGCTATGCGCAATCGGGAGTTTTCAGCCGAGGAGCGGATAGCGTGCATGCCTGCCTTGTCCCATCGGTTTCTTCTGCCCGGACGTGGGTCTTGCACAGCCAGTGCTTTGCCCTGCCGACTCTGTGTGTGACGAACGTGGGCTCGGCGCCTCGCCGCGTACAAGCTGTCCATCCGGGCACTACTGCCGCAAAGGCACAAAATCAGCACAGACAGACGATTTTACGCTCAACGCCAACTTTCGAGTCGACCCAGAGACCCACTTGGCCGTGTTTATCGAGAATGATGAAACCGCGCAAGCAACCATCGCGGCTTCTAGATGGCAACTCGTGGCTCGAATCGCTCCAGAATCGGGCAGCCGTCGACTTCAGCATGCGCCAAACACCACGAGCTGCGACTTGCGTCTGTGCGTGGACTTCGACGATGAAGACGATCTTTCGTCCGCACTAGTGTCACGGAACACGAGTTTGCTGGCGGAGCGGCCGTATCCGTGCCCGATCGGAACGTACTGTCGGCGCGGAATAACCAGCCGGCGTCTCGAGACAGGAGAGCTATCCGCTGCTACCAACTACAGTACACCACAAAAGTGTTTCGCTGGGTTCTTTTGTCCGCGCGGGTCAACGACTCCGGAAGGCGCAGACTCATGCCCCACTGGGCATTACTGCCCAACACTTGTCGACGCGGTCGTGTGCACTGCGGGTCACTACTGCCCTGGCGTTGGCAACCTACGACCACGAGCTTGCCCTCCAGGCACCTACAACCCCGACAAGCAGAAGTCAGTATGCACGCTGTGTCCAAGTGGGTATGTATGCCCACAGTTCGCGACAACGACGCCCGAATTGTGTCCCGCAGGATTTGTGTGCATCTCGACGGGTCTTTCAGCGCCCGTGCTGCTTTGCCCGCCAGGATACGTGTGTCATGAAGGGACTCGAACGCTCGATCCGTCGTCAACGATACCCTGGCGCCCTCTTCCGTGTCCGGCAGGGACGTTTTGTCTCGGTGGCGTTGCACAAGCCACGACCGTGATTGATTGGGTACCGCACCAAGCTGAACAGGGAGCAAAATCCCCACAGAGGTGCACAGAGGGCACATTCTGCGAGAGCGCTACTGCCAGCGTATCAGGAACTGGTGCATGCTTTGCAGGTCACTACTGCCCACCTGGTGCGACCTACCCTAGTCAGGCGCCAGTCGGTACATTTGCGGGTGCGTCGGGCGCAGTGGCCGCGACAATGTACTTTCCAGGCACATACACGCCGTTGAAGTCAACCGTGACGTGTGAAGTGTGTCCGGCGGGTCATGGTTGCCCCAGCTTTGGCACGTACGTTCCGACGCTATGCCCTCGTGGTACATATCGGTCGCTTGCAGACAGCGTCACGTGCCGCTCGTGCCCAGAGAACACATGGTCGCCGCATACTGGCCTCACAGACATTTCGCAGTGTGAGATGTGCCCCGCTGGGCGTGTATGCGGTGCCGCAAGCATGACGACGCTAGGCGCAAGCTTACCATGTTCTGCAGGTTTCGTATGCGGACTTGGAACTTCACGCCGCGCGCAGTTCGAGCACGAGTGCCCCGCTGGTCACTTTTGCGGCACGGCCACGTCACTAGATGAACAGTACGATTCCCAGTGTGGAGCCGGTAATGTGTGCGTTTGAGGCACGACTGAGCAAGCGCAGAACAAAACGCGCTGCCCTGACGGTCGGTTCTGTCCGCGCGGCACTTCCAACGCGTCGAGCACCCTGACGGCGTGCCCGAGTGGCACGTGGACGCTAAGCGCAGGTGATGACTCGCTGTTTGACTGCGCTGTGCGTGCTGTGCCGATATGCGATAAGAAACCCGTCACGAAGCGCTACTACCCGCAGTTCGAGTACAGTTTCCAGGGGAGGACAATGCAGTACGACTCCACTGTCGAAGGCAACCGCACGGGTGAAGTCGAGGCTGTCGCTGTCGTGTATCCTGTGAACGCGTCCAACTCGGACTGGTTCTGGGTCAACGACTCGGTCGATGCAATTCGAGCTTGCCCGTCATCTGGGCCGATGGCGGGCGGAACGCTGCTCACAGTCATTGGCCGGAACTTTAGGGATACCGACCGACTCGTATGCAGATTCCAGGAAGTGAACAGCGACGATGACAATGGAGATGGCGAAGGTGACGACGATAGTGGCGGGTTTTCGAAATGGGCTGTCACAATGCCAGCGTTCTACGTCAATTCGACACGCATCACGTGCCGTACCCCTCCGTGGAGCTCCTCAGCATCGTCAAGCACGGGCTCACAAGTCGTAGGAGTGCGCGTGTCAAACTACGCCGGTGTCTTCTTCTCCACAACGGCAGCCAGATTCACCTACGTGACCAGCGTTAGCCGATCAAGCCTTGCGCAAGCCAAAAAGACGTGCCTGGCCTGGCTGGAGGAGGACGAAGGCGCGCGTCCTGAAGATAGTGCGTGGTTTGCAGTGCGCGGTTTATCCAAAGCCAAGTTCTCGTTTGACTTCCGGCACGTACCGCCCGACATGCAGTATGACGAGCACTACAAGATCGCGTTGTACGTGCAAAACAGTACGTGCAAGGACCAGCAATGCGATTCGCGTGGCGTGGTGCAGCCTAGTGGTTCGGGTATCGAGACATCGCCGTGCCGGCAGCCGGTGGTCTTACCGCCATGGTTCTTGTCCACTGCGGTCGACAAGCACGATGTGCTCAACTTGACAGTGCTGGCACTCGAGGACGTTCTCGTCAAGGTGGAAATCCACATTGTGTATGGGCTGTACGCTCCCGTGGCGCCGTTGTTTGTTAATACGACTACGGTGCGGATACAGGCTCCAGCTCGCAGTAATGTGACGCTAGGCGTGGAGGGAGCGGACACTCGGCCGCTGTCGCGTGCGGTATCCTTCGAGCGCGAGCTCGTTACCCGCGATTACTCGTTCTTAGTGGTATACGTTGGTAGTGATGGAGACACCACATCTGCACCGCTCAACCTGCCGCCGAAGTATGAGGCATACGCTCGCGGACGCGTGTTGCTCTCGCACAACGTGACGGCTGAGGCCGCGGCGAGCTCCATACCGTTGGTGCTCGAACCAATCGACAGCGTACGCGCCAACTCGACCTACTGGACGATGCCGTACGGCTCGGCTTCGACGACCCACGATATGGTGCTCAAGTACCGCGAGACGTTCCATGAAATGTACTTGGACCCCACTGACGCCACCGGATCGCAGTACCTGTTCAAGTTCGACAAAATGCTGCTGTCGTATCTGCCGTTCTTCTCCAACTGCATGCAGTTTGACTCGTACATGCCGCTCTTCGACCTGTTCGAGAGCGAGGAACTGTGCGAGCTCCCTGCGCTCACGTCCGAGACGGGTAGCTATGGACGTAACTGGTGGCGCCGTGCGTTCCCGCCGCTGCCGAATCAGGACGACATCCGCCCTGTTGGGCCGCTAGATATCGGCCAAGAACCGACAGCTGACTTGTGCACGGCAGACATTCAGTGCAATTACGAGGAGGATCTTGCGTCTGCTGACGTCACGCCGCGCTGGTTCGAGCAGGGTCAGGACACGGCCATCTTCTACCTGCTCTGCGAGGCCGCGCCGTTCGGCGAGTACCTGCGAGGCGGTGCTTACTACGACGAAGTGTACGAACAATTTGGGAGCGACTACTTCATCCCCGTGACAGTGGATAACTCGGCGGCATCGGACATTGGCAGAGACTGCACAACCATGTGCTTTCCGCGGTCCGTGACGCTTGATATCGCTTACTATCAAGTGGACAAACACGTCAAGCGTATCATCATGGCGAAGCTGATCCTCGCCGACTATGACCGTGACGCCACCAACACGGGATACACGTTGAGCGTCAACCTGCACCCGCTCGACTATATCAACCTCATCATCCAGTTCGCGTTCGAGCAGGAAGTATACGTCGGACTTTTCTTCGTGCTGGGCAGTGCCATGACGGTCGCGGCGGCTGTCTTTTGGGTATTTGTGCGCGTGACATCCATCCTCCAGTCGCCACCACGCTTCCGGTTCTCAGCCATGTTTTCGCTCATTGCTCCGCCCATATCCGTGGGAGTTGTGCTCGCGCTGACGCCCATATCATCGGTGGTCATCGTGTTTTACGTGCTGCTCAACGGGGACAAGTACTATTCCTCATCCAGCACGTACTGGCTCGTCGACAACGTCGTCAAGCACTACATGGACTCCAAGATCGACCCGGATGAAGTGCAGGCGACCCGCTTTGGACGTCTAGGGCTCTGCTTCCCCGCGTTCGGGCTTTACCTCATCGTTCTCGGCACGCAAATCTTCCTACCCAAGTCGATCGCGATCTCCGAGAAGCTGCTGGCTGAGAAGGAGATCAATGGCGATGAAGGCGACGCAGATGAAGCCCGTGAGCGCACGACATGGTGGCCGACCCAGTGGAAGCGTGCCAACATGATGTTCACGTCCATCCTTCTTGGGCTCTTCCTAGTGCTGCTGCTCGAGTTCTCCTTCTGGAGCGAGTTCGGCAACTACATGTTCTTCGTGATCGTCGCCTTTGAGCTTGTGAACGCTCAAGTCGAGGGCTGGACGGAGGGGCGGCTCAAGGAGGCGCTGCTGATGGCACCACTGCTGTCTGCGCTCAACCTTATTGGCGGCCTCATGACATTCGGCGCAACCGACTTCCTCGACTTTTTGCTCGGCAACACTCTCGACTTTGGTATGATGCTGCTGATCCGCGTCTACATGGACACGGCGATGGAGGCCATCGGAGAATTCATCTCGGAGATTATCTCGATCTGCCTCGACAAGGCCAAGACTGCTGGACGCGCGTTCCTGGTGCTGTTTCGCAGTTTTTCCAGATCAACAGTGGTGGCCGCACCAGTAGCAGCCGCAGATGGCGAGGGTGATGACAAGAAGAAGAAAGACGAGAAGAAAGAGGACAAGAAGAAGGAGGAGGAAAGCGACGAGCAAGCTGAAACGGTGGAGCCCATTATCAAGTTCTACGCGGGCTGCTCCATGGACCGTCTCGTCCTGTTCTACCAGCCAGTGCTCATCGTGATGATGATGGTGTTCCGCGAGGAGTTGCAGCTGCCGATCCTGTATAATATCCGCGAGAAGGACATGGAGATCTACCTCTGGTACTCCCTGATCATCCTCTTCTTCCAGCTCGTGGTCGAAGTGTTTGTGCTGAACGTGGTGGAGATCTTCCAAGGGTGGAAGCTGTACGACTATCTCGTCTACTGCCGCTATCGCTTCTTGCAGCGCGAAAAGCGCTGGAAGGGCATGGAGCCTAACCTGAACGAGTGCATCGCCGAGAACCTGCGCACGCTCGACCAAATGTGTTTCTCGTCCCAGTTCTTCATGATGTGCACGGTGCACATCACTGGCATCGTGTTCTTTGTGCTCGCGCTCGAGATCATGGCGCGCGCGGGGTACAACCTGTTTGGCGATCCAGCGATGCCCGTGCTGCTGGCTTTCGTATTGGCGTCGGCTGCGTTTGTGCGTCATACCGTCTTTTTCCTTGCCGTGCAGCTCGAGGTGTGGAAGATCAAGCACGAGAACACGGCGTGGCTTGCCCCACCGGACGATGACGATGAGTTCGGTGTGCCACGCTGGGACGAGCTCGAGAAGATCAAGGGCGCGTCTCACGAGGCGTACCTGATGAACCAGCGGCTGACGTCGGAGACCTTCCGCCACAAGTTCCTCAACTACAACCGTTCGTGGCTCGTCAACCAGCTGCCCAACATCCTGACGCCGCGGACGCTGCGTCGAGCTCGGCCATACCTGCTCGCTCAGTTCTCCAAGATCCTCAACAGTTTAAATCCACAGATCTCGGACGACGATGAAGACGACGAGAACGCCGGGCGCCCGCGGTTTGGGCCGGTGACGCTCTCAGCACCTTCACGCTCGATCGCGCGCCTCTGGCTCGCCCGAGCCAGACGCATCATATGGCTCAAGGCCGCGGTGCAGCCTCTCATCCAGCAGGCGCGCAAGGCCGAGTGCGAAATGTGTCTATCGCGCCGCCATCTGCAAGTGAAGCTTGCGATTCCGATCGAGGTGCTCGGCGACAAATTCGAGAGCCAGTCGGTCGCCGACGAATTCGATGTGGTGGGCTGGAAACAGTTTTTCGCGCAGCACGAGAAGTTCAAGACGCTGTGCCTCAACTGCATCGTGCACCTCAAGACAAGCGCGGCCGCAGGTCAGTCGCGCGGATTCGACGACGGGTTTGGTTACGGTGGCGGCGACGGCAACGGATGGCCGGCGACGCCGCTCAGTGCTGCCTCGTACGCTCTCATGCAGAAGTGGTATCGCAAGGCGCAGGACCGAGTGTTTGCCAAGAGCGGCAGACGCCGACGAGTGCTGGACGTGAGTGACGACGAGGAGGAGCTGCTCGCGCACTCGTACGAGTGGGCGAAGCAACCGGTGCGTCTTAACGCGGCATCCACGGCACTCGCGTGCAAGTGGCTAATGACGGCGCGGCAGTCACTACGCAATGACGAGTCGCGACGCGCCCGGCCACCGCCGACGCTCTCGGCAGCAATCCCTGCTGCGGTGCGTGCCGGGGGCGGTACAACGCCGATACCCAAGCCGGTGATGAAGATGGGCGCTGCGGGCGGCGACGGTGGCGCTAAGGTATCGACCATGCGAAGAAAGTAGATGAATGAGAGCGAGATGGAGGTCAAGTTGATCAATCCAATAGCATGTATATGAACACGCAACGTACGTATTACACAGCTGAACCAGCAGCTCAAGTCTAAAGGAGGGCGCACCCTGCGGTGCGCGATTGATTTACGGTCCGCAGCATTCGTCTATGTCACCTTCTTGGCCTGGTTCTTGAAGCCGAGGCCAAGGCACGAGAGCAGGATCGTCTTGGTCTCCGGGTCGGGCTTGATCTTGAACGTGATGTCGAAGAAGTCGCGCAGGTGGCGCAAATACTGAATGCTGCGCACGGAGATCACCGTCACACACATCGCACACATAACCGATTAGCACCAACACTTAGCGCACGCAACAAGCTCGAGGAGCAACGTACGTGTATGGCGTCAGCTTGCCAAGGCGCACTTTGGACACGTCTTCGGGCGAGAGCGCCATGTAGAGCAGCGCAAGCCCCTGGTTGGCCGTGTCGACGCACCCGCCCTTGCTGATCTCCTCGCACAGCAGGTGCGACGCCTGCATAGCCACGTCCTCGGGCAGATTGCCGCCCGTCGCCGCAGCCTCAGCACTGAGGAACACGCCGGTCGTGGTCTCGGCGACAAGTGAGAGCGCGAAGCCCGGCGACTGGCCCGACTCGACGCCCTTGTAGTGGTCCGAGTAGATGTACACGTCTGGCAGCAGCTTGTTGAACAGCCCGCGACTCGTCTCGACGATGCGGTTCGACGTCTGCGGCGACACGCGCGTCGAGTACGCCACGCCGCGTATTCTCTTGATGAAGCCCTCGTCGACGAGGTGGATCGAGCGCAGCTGGCGCACGATCGGGCATGAAAACAGCACCTCTCCGCCTCCGAGCGGCGGCGCGCCGCGCTTGCGCACCTTCAGGTCCAGGCCCTCCTCCAGTCCAAAGTGCTGTCACAGACACAATCACGCTGAGCGTTAGGCAAAGGGTCTCGTGTACCAATCGACACACAGAATAGCGTCAGCGTACCCGCATGAGCGGCAGCGTGGTGGCCTTGAACACGTCGACCGACACGTCCGTGTTGTCGTTGGTGATGCCGCGGAAGACGGCCTGGAGGGGCAGCTTGCCGAAGGGCGCGAGCGCCGCGGCGACCTCGAGGAACCAGCCGATGGCGCGCTTGGTGCCGCAGTCGTGCTCGACGCGGCCGCCGACGATGAAGCCGGGCGTGTACTTGAGCTTGGTACCCGTCTCGTTGATCTCGATCTGGCTGCCGTTGGTCAGCCGGTCCAGGAGGCGCAGCAGACTCGCCTCAAAGTCCGTCAGGCCGGGCTCCTCGTCCTCGGCACGGATTTCCTCGATCACGAGCGGCCGCCCGCTCAGCGTCGCGCACACGAGCCGCTGGCGGAAGTGCGCGCAGCCCTTGACGCGCACGATCGTGCTCTTGCGCGCCGGCTTGGACCGCTGCTGCGTCGACGGGGCCATGGCGATGGAAGGGCAGGAGGAAGAGCAGGAGGGCGGCGACGGGATTGGCGACGACCAACTGCAGTGTCGTTCGTTGCCCGTGGCCTTTGACGGGCAGGACTGATTGGCCGGCGCGCCTATACTGTGGAAATAGATATTTTGTGGAAACCGATACTATGTAATGGTGTACTATACAGACTTCTTGAATTGATATTTTATGAGAGTTTTGGAAACGGATTGCGACATGTTGGGGAAAACGTTTTTTGCAAAAATACTGGAAAAAATGGAAAAAAAGAGAAAAAGATTCGTTGCATTTCCCGCCGGTGGAGGGTGGGACGGTGATGGAGTAATACTTCAAGGTGACACTGAACCGTCATCTAAAACTGCAGCTGGGTGAAATACAGTCTATCCTCTGTTTTCGTGATAGTAGTACAAATATATTCTCGAAAGTTATATACACAAGTAGGTCTTATACAATTTATAAAATGTTGAACTATTATATGGCATATATAGATTGACACAAGTTATACATTTGTACTAGACGCGAAAAATAGAGGATAGACTGTAGCGTTTTGCCAATTTCAGAGTAAGTATGGACGACACCGGGTAAACTACCGGTGCATGAAAATTCCCGTTCAGCGAGGCAAACACGCCGTTTCAGGCGCACGACAATATGAAATGCGTCTCAAACCAACTGACTCAAAGGCTTGGCCAGCGAGTCAATGACGTTTCAGGCGAGTTTTACTGTATGCGAACCATCGCGTCTAGAAATCATCCCATACAAGACGCGAGTTGAGATTTTTCTAGCAAGGTGATCAAAGTAAAAATACAAAGCACAACAACTTTGGTGCAAAAATACTGCAAGTCGTTGCTGATTTTTAGAATCTTGCTCGAGGTTGCAAATGAGACGTCACAAAAAAGCTCTGAACCTTTGCGTGGGACGCACGTCAGTCAGAACCGTGGGTGCTGGGCGCAAAGACAACCCGCGACGAGATCCACAACAGCAACAGGCGGCCGATGTTGAACAGCAACCGCAACAGCAACCGCAACACGGTGCGCCGCACCGGCATCTGACGAAGTGCAAAGGTTTCCGCAATTGACTGTCACACTTAGTCTGGTGCAACATAGCCACGTGGCGGGCTCTGTTGAAAGGGCCCAATGGACCTGTAAACGACACTGGACCGCTCTGGATCGCAGCTTCCCGATCAGTTGTGGCGCCAGTATTTGACGTCTTTCGTGCCGACGCATATGGTGACGACAATCCCCACGGCAACCCGTTCAATGCTGACGAATGACGAGCGTCGCTGGCGGTCAGTCCTCACTTCGCTTGCGCGCGCTCGACCATTCATCTGCGCCACACAGCCATCCCAATGACCCAAACTGCAAGTACAGTCTATCCTCTGTTTTTCGCGTCTAGTACAAATGTATAACTTGTGTCAATCTATATATGCCATATAATAGTTCAACATTTTATAAATTGTATAAGACCTACTTGTGTATATAACTTTCGAGAATGTATTTGTACTACTATCGCGAAAA
>JAADYG010000120.1:0-57193 GCA_023338115.1 Phytopythium boreale
CGGCGAGACCCCTTGCTGGTCTGGAACGCAGTCTCGTCCATGTTGAAGACCCGCGTTGCGTCCATTTTGTTCTCCACCACCACCTTGAGCAGCGTGTCAAAGAGCTGCCTGGTGTCTTCACGGGTCACGCTGTTGCGGGCCTTGGTCACCGCCTCGGACATGCGGGACGCGAGCGTTGGATGCCGGTCCAAGAAGCGACGGTACCAGCCTCCTCCCACCGATTGGCCCGTGGCCAATGCGCTGATCGTGCTCGCCTTAAAGATGACTTCCTGGCGACTGGCTGGATGGCCCACGTGCTGTCACTCGATGACCCACTTGACCAAGCACTGCTCCGCTTCGGCCGAAAGAAGGGGCGCCGGCCCACGGCGATTCGGAGACCGGATGATGTCCACCTTTTACAGGGCGACCCACTTCGCGAGCGTGCGGTACGGGATCTTGGTGTCGTAGCTAACAGCGCGAGCCGACTCCCCACTAATCACGCGCTCGACGGCGGCGTTCAGGGCTTCGTTCGTGTAGAACGGGCGGCTAGATGGCATGGCGGCTTCTTGGTGGTGGTGAAAGTGGAAATAGCTGGCTGGTAGTGAGCAATTGGCCATACGCTGGGGTATGGCGAATGCAATTGTGGAGGTTTCAGTGGCTGTCAACCTTTGTGTGGTTTTAATCAATCAGAAGATTGTAAAATTTTATTGAGATTGGATTGGCTTAAACTCAATGTGCAGCAAACTGGTCGAGTGCATGAAACTGGCAAAGTCCCTTATCAGTAGCGGTGGTTTACCACCAGCCATACCGCGCGTGACGGACACGCATCCTACTTTTAGACAGTCTGTAGGTGAGAGATACTCATCCTGGAGCTGCAAATCGAGGGAAAAGTATACATATCACATCCGGATATGCACAACCCGCGTGTCCAACTGTGCAGCGCGAGAGACCGGCGGAGGTGTCAGCAAGGGATTCCTCCGGCGCCAGAGGGAGGGGCGGGAAAGAAGGTGGACCCTCGAACGACGGAAGAGGGCGGGCGAGCGGTCGACACGCACGCGCGGCCGCCCGTGCCCTTGCTCTTCACGCGAGTGCCACGGTGCGCCGCCGGCCCAGATGTGCATGGATGGCGGAAATCCAGAGAGTCAGACGCGCGCTTGACGCTCAGGGCGGCGGCGCGCAGCATCGCCATTGCCGCTTTCCTTGAACGCCAGCCATCGCTCCGCGATCACTTGACTGCCGACCGCGCCCGCGCGTCTTGGTCTCTGCACCCGCGCGGCTGTTTCCACCAGCTCTCTCGCACTTTCGATTTCTCCCCCATCCTTTTCACGGGGCGGCGGCGGCGGGCTGGGATAGAAAGCAAGCGCTCGCTCACAACGCGAACCACACACAGGCGCTCACTCACACACTCGTCTGAGTGATCTAATCGCGCGTGTCGTGCCGGTGCTTCTCCTTCACGCTGTGGCAGCCCAAAAAAACCAGGATGAAGCCGGTAGCGATGCCCAACAGCAAGCAGGGCAACGGCTTCTTCGTCATGCCGCCGTCGGGGGGAGGCGCGGCCGTGAGCGTGGACGACTCGCGCTTCAGCATGATGGACCAGAACGCCTTGATGATGAGCATGGGCCCGCGTGACAGCTACGACCAGGGCGGCATGGCCAACAACCGCTTCGTGGCCGGCGACAAGTTCTTCAACTACCAGCAGTTCGGCGCGCTGCGCGACGGCGGCGGCGTCGACCTCTTCTCCAACACCTACTTCGGCATCCTGTTCGCGACCGCGCACTCGAGCATCGTCTACTCGGTCCTGCGCTACTGCATGCGCCCGACGCTCATGCACTCGCTCAACCTGCAGCGTAGCGAGAGCTCCATCATCATCGAGTGTCTGCTCAGCATCCCCACGACGCTCAGCTTCTTCATCGGCCTCGTGTCCGACATGTTCCCCATCTGCGGCTACCGCCGCAAGTCGTACATGATCGTCGGCGCGCTGCTGAGCTTCTGCACGACGTTGGCGATGGCCATCATCTCCGCCTCCATCGACGTGGACACGCTCACCGAGTCTGAGCGTGACAACTACATCGTGTACTACATGGCGCTCATCATGGTCACGACGTTCGGCACCATGATGTCCAAAATCGGCACCGACTCGCGCATCATCGAGCTGTCCCAGCGCGAGCCGCTCACGACGCGCGGCAAGCTGCAGATCAACTACCTCGTCTTCCGCGCGACGATCGAGTGGATCGGCCTCTGGCTCACGTACGGGCTCACGCAGTACGACTCGGAGACGTCTAACTACCGGCTCGTGCTCGACTCGTTCTGGATGTACGCTCTGCTCGCGCTGCTGAGTCTCGTGCCTCTGCCGTTCGTGCTGCGCAACTGTACCGAGCCGTCGGTCGAACAAGCCGCTGCCGACGCTCTGGCCGCCGTCGCCGCCGGAGATGAATCGGCCGCGCCTGGCGCTACGACCGGCGGCGCCGACCGCCTCCGCGCCTTCTTCCGCATGTGCCAGCAGCGCGCCGTGTGGCAGATCGTGCTGTTCCTGTGCATCCTGCTGGCCGCGACGCGATTCTACTTCGGCTCGGCCTCCAAGCTGTTCACCAAACTGGCCAAGCTGAACGCCAACGTGACGCTGCGCGACAATGCGCTCAAGTACATTGCGACCATCAGTGCGCTTGTATGGTGGAAGGTCTCGTGGTCCAACGCGTCCTGGCGCCGCTGCGTGTGCTTGGGCATCGCGGTCACTGTCGTCCTCGAGACGCTGCGCGCGCTGCTGATGCTGTACGTCCCCGACATCCGCAGCCAGGCCTTCTACGACACGATCGGGTGCATGATGGGCTTCACGGACGGCATCATCACCATCTTCTCCTTCGTCCCAGCGACGGAGATCGCCGAGAACGGGTCCGAGGGCGCCACGATCGGCATGCTGCTCTCGTTCCGCAGCATCATCGCCATCGCCATGCGCACGCTGAGCGAGCAGTGGATGGCCGACGCCGCGCCCGTCGACTCCATCGACGACACCGGCCGCCTGTGCCTGCTGCTGCTCATCTCGTACACCGTGCACGGCCTCGGGGCCCTGTCCGTGCTGCTGCTGCCGCGGCAGAAGCTCGACGCGCAGCAGATGCGCGTCTACGGCGGCTACAGCTCCTTCATGTGCGGCATCATCTGGATCATCTTCCTCGTCTTCTTCGTCTACTCCATGACCGTCAACCTCCGCGCCATGGTGGACATGGCCAACGGCACCAACTAGGTCGGTCACCCCCATTGTATCTATAGACAACCCGCGAGTCCAGCGGGCCAGCGTGTTTGCTCCATGCCCGTCGCATCTTCGTGCCGCCCTCGAGTGTCCCCATAGCTGAATCAAACCCCATTAAGCTCAGTAAATCCGTATCACCACCGACCGACCTTGCATGACCTCCATCCCCTGGACACACACCCTCGCCCATGCTCTTCATCAGCAAGAAACGCGTTTTCTCGCAAGGTGCGTAAAGTACGCATGATATACTCCATAAAGTTCGGTTTCCCTTTTCTTTTCGGCGAGAACGATAACGCGAGAAAGCGCGCCACTTCGACTTGCTCCAGTATTGACGACGGCCGTCCTTTCTCGTCTCTCCTTCGCGACGCTGCCTCGACGCCCGCCATGGCGACGCTCTTCGGCCACACGCAGACGCTCACGAGCATCTCCAAGTCGGTCTCGGCCGTGGCCGGCGGCATCCTGGGCCTGCAGGACAACCTGGCCAACTTCATGAAGAAGGTGGCGGCGGTTCTCTTCGGGGTCTTTTGCTGGTAACTACGGGCTGGAATGTGCTGTGCTGACTAACGCGCGGACTGCTCGCAGGTGATCTTCTACGACAAGTTCTTCCAGCGCATGCAGCCGAACTTACCGCCAGGTTGGTCCCGCGCGTGCGGTTTGATCGGGTTAATGTATCGACAACGTTCTCAACGTTCTCACGCTGCACATGCTGCGTCTGCGCAGACGTCGTGGCCACCGCCTCGCTGCTGTTCGCGCGCTGCTACGAGTACCGCGACGAGATCCGCGATGAGCTCGAGTGCGTCTGCGTCTGCTTCGCTTGGAGTTGAACGTGTCCTGGTTCTCACGTGAGCGTTATGTTATCACGTGGCCGGCCACTTGTGTGCTTGCTTGCCGGAACCAGGTCCAGCCTCGCGTACGTCGCCGACGCTGGTACGCTGCGCCACTCCAAGTTGGGTCCATTACCACCGGTTTGCTTAACCTCCGGTATTAACTGTATGTCTCTGTTGATAGGGCGGTGGGTGATCGGGATGGAGGACTGGAACACCAAGATGGAGAAGCGGTTGCAGCAAATCAACGAACTCGTGCTGCTGGCCAACACGTGAGCGCCGAACGCCCATCGTCTGAGTTTTGAATGCTGTAATTCTAACTGTTACGGCTATTGACTCACTCTACAGGTTGCTCATGGAGTACGCCATCACTGGGAGAGTCGGCGCTGATGGGTCTATGGACGAGCTGGACGCGTACCTCCAAATTTTCTCTGCATCCGTTGTGCTCAAGCGTCCTGATGGCAAGAAAGCGGACGTGAAAGTCATCGACAGGCCGCTTGGACCCGGCGCAGCAGCCGACACCACGACGCAGAGCGGCGCTACCATGTCGAGTCTCGAGTCGTTCATGCAGGAGATCGGCACTGCCGCGTCGAAGATCATCGCAAATCCGGAAGGTGACGTATCACGCGTACCATCGCTCTTTGGCGAAAGTGAAGTTCGTCCCGGGAACAGCAGTATCGATGGTTTCTCCGTGCCAGGGGCGGGGCCAAGTGCGTCACGCCAGCGCAACAGTCTGCTTCATGAGGACTTCATCCCGTCGAATGACGACGACGAGCATCTGAACCCCTTCGCGCACTCGTACCAGGCTCCATTCGGCAACTCGTCGATCATGTCGAGTGTGAACAGTTTGAGTGGTGAAGCAGGGTCCACCAGCGGGCCACCGAGCACCGTGGACGGTAGTGTGCTGACAGTCGACGCGGACGGTGGAAGCAGCGGCGAACCGGACAGTCCGGTAAGCCTTGGCGAGTACGAGTGCTTGGACCTTGATTCCATCCCGAATTACATGGCGTTCAAGTCGTCGACGATGAAAACACGGCGACAGCGAGTCAAGACAGGCTATGGCAGTAATGGCGGCGCGGAAATGGGCAGCAGCGTGGCGAGCATCATCAGCGATGTATGCGGGAGTGTTGCCTCGATTGAATCGGAAGGCGGTGCTCTCACCTCCAATCGCCCGGAGGATCTGTTCCCGTCGCTGGATCATTGCACGGGCCATGCGACCGAGCTCCAACTTCCACGGGCCAATGACCGTCGAGCGAAAAGGCAGCCGCAGCAGCTGATGGATCTTGCTTACTCGTATGATTTGCAGCGGGAAACCGAGTTCAACCCGTTCATAGTGCGAGACGACTCGCCCGAGCTCAGCGATGGCACCGCGAATGTCCCTGGGGCGGCTGCGCTGTTGGTCGAAACTTCTCAGGTTGAGAACGGTGAGGTGAGGGCGGCTCTGCAGCGCGTGGTCGAAGATGATCCTGAACAACGCGACGAAGACGTCGACACGCGCAGAACCGAGGATGACCGCGTTCGTGGCGTACAAATGGACGAGAACCCTGGTGATCGCCTTAGCTGTGACGCCCAGAGGACAACAGATGACAGGGCTGGTAGTTGCCTTGGCGATGATACCGGGGGGTCAACAGGCGACAGACCATCGAATGGTGTCATCGGCAATGGCAACACGCACATCGAGGAGGATGCAGCACCGGACGAGTTCCACCTGTTTGGATGAAGACACGGTCGTTCAGGTATCGTGCGCGCTTGATGTATAATGAATATCGTCACTCGCTAGTCGCTGGCGGGTGATCCCTTGGCGACTAATTCTCCCATGTTCGTCTGTGATCTAGACAAAGACGGTGCTTCCTCTTGTATGCGCCGCAGTCACTCCTACCTCTGACGTACTTTGAGGTACATCCCAGCGCAGATGCCAATGTTGTCGAAGTCATACCGCCAATATGCATCATAACGAACCAGTCGTCCTGGTTGGAATACCCTGCAACGCCTCGCATATACCAGGCGGCAGTGTCAACGACCACTTCTACGACGAGTTTGACGACACGGACGACGATCTCGACCAGCGCGAGCACGATACGCTCACCACTTTGATGGTATTGCTGCTCAGCCGCAGTTGGTAGATGCGCATCATCGGCGTCGCGGTCAGCACCGTCACCAGCCTCTTCAGCGGCGATCTCTGTTGCTTGGGCATCGGCGTCTTCATGGTCTCCTGCTACGCCGCGCTTGAGCATCATACTGCACACCGTGAAGACGACAAACTGCAACTGCCGCGAAGTGTCGAGTGAACACGGATCAACGAGGTCTGTGATAGCAATGCCTTGACGATGTCTAGCGGTATTGCCATCGCGTCACTGCGACCAGAGAACCTGAGGCATCATCGCAGAACGCGCGCAAACAACTATGAAACGTACAGTCCGGCACACATGCCGATGTTGTCGAACGCCATGGTGATCATGTGCGTCGTGATAAACCAGTCGTCCTGGTCGAAGTCTTCAAACTGGATGCCAAGCAGAGTCTCGCACGTGCACGCGAGCGTGTCGACCGTCACTTCGACGCCGATCTGCAGCAGCAAGATGAGCCAGTACGCGCGGTCCGAGTAACTCGTCTCGGCCGAGCCGGCGTCGAAATTGAAGAACGGGTGCTCGGAGAAGCACACGAACATGGCGTAGGAGCAGCCCAGCGCGATGTACTCGGCGTACATGTCGGCGTACGTCTCGGCGGTGTGTAGCATGAGCAGCTTGCTCTTGCGGTTGGACTCACAACGAGAACTACTTCGTTGCCCCAAGGTGTCGGTGACGGTGGTCTGTACTGACGACGATTGCCTCCTCGGGCCCAAGTAGTTGATCTTCTTTCGCATGCTCAGCGCCCGGGAGGCGCGCCGCGACTTGATCGCCACCACGCGGATCGTCGAGGAGAAGACGCGCGCTCCGACCTCCCGCTGGATGGCGACGAGTTTGACGACGCGGACGGCGATCTCGATGAGAGCGAGCACGATGATGCTCACCACTTTGATGGTGTTGCTGCCCAGCCGCAGCTGGTAGACGTGCACCTGCGTCTCGATGAGGATCGTCGGCGTCGCGATTAGCACCAGCATGAGCCGTTTGGGAGGCATGCGCTTCTGTTTCAGGATGGCCGCCTTCATGGCTTCCTGCACGCCGAGCTTAAGCAGCATTCTGGAGAGTGTGAAGACGACGAACTGCCACTGCTGCGTGATGTCGAGCACCAGCATGATGACGTGCACGTACACGATCGCGAACATGGAGGTGAGCACCAGCGGCGAGTCGAGCAGCGCGACACGCAGCGCGTACTTGAGCGAGATGCCTTGTCGCTTTGGTCGTTGCGTGCCGTCCGGATGCTGGTGACGATGACGGCGGCGCTGGCGCCTGGACGTGACGGGGAGCGGGCGACTCGTGAAGTTCTCGTCTTGTGTCTCCTATACGGCCTTGCGCTGCTGCTCGGCCTGCTCTTGCTGCTGCTTGCGCGCCTCCTCCCTGGCCAGCTCACGATTCCTACCGCGCTCCGTCTCCGTCCGGACGATATGCCGGGCGTGGACATCCGCGCAAATGGTGACGTACGACGCGCTGAGCCCCGTGAAGTACATGCCGAGCTTGTACGTCGGGATCTGCATGGACACGTAGTACACGAAGACCATGGAGCTGGCGCACGCGACCAGAACGTGGCCGCTCAGCCGCCAGAGCATCTTGCGGATGCAGAGCAGCAGCTTCTGCGACCGCGTCAGCACCGCGTCGGCCGTGAACGTCTCGCCCATGAGCGTCGTCGACAGGTGGACGCTCGTCAGCGTCGCGTACAGCGCGATGAACCAGACGGCGTTGGCCGAGATGAACTCGACGAACGACTGCTCATTCAGTGGCACGAAGATGTTGCCTTGCGTGAAGACGACGGCGAACAGCGAGCTGAGCACCGCGCCGGCCGTGACGTTGCGCAGCACCTTGAGCACGACGACGACGGCGCGTCGGAACGCCGTGCCCACCCGCCGCGCCGAGTTCGTAGCGATGCGTCGCCCGCTGGCCATGATGGCCCACGCCGAAGGCGAGAGCGTTCTCGCGGACGAGCGAGGGACCAACGAGGGCAGACTCGCGCTCGAGCGCCTGCCGATGCGGAAGCTGCTGTCCATGCGGAAGATGCGGGGCGAGCTGCGACGCGGTGGCGGCGCGTCGGCCGGCTGGATCTTCATGCTGCTGCGTTATAACGCCGCGGTCATGAGCGTCGATCGATCAGTCGTCCACTAACGGCCGGGGCGATGACGAAGTGGCCGCCACGTTCGCTCGCATGGCTGATATCGTCACGTTAGACCACGCATTGCCGTCTATTTCCGACCCGAAGCGCTCAGAATACCGCGTCTGAGACTGTAAAGCGAGCATCTCCGTCGCTAGTCGATCGCGCGGGCTGACACGACAAGAGCAGGCGACGGAAGGACAACGAACGGCACTCCTCACGGCGTGGAAGAGGTGTCAAAGCAGCTTGTTAGGATGGTGCACTCGTGATCGCCTAGACGCCTACTCGCTGGCGTCGTCCAGGAACAGGATCGACTGCGTGGTGTCGCTGTACTTGGCCTTGCCGCTGGCTCCGTCGCCGCCGTTGACCACGAGGCCGTCCCCGAAGCTGCTGCTCCGCCGAGAGCCCGCGACCGACGCGTAGCCGCCGCGCCGCCGCCACTGAGACGCGCCCGTGTTGCGGTACAGGTACGCGACGGCGGCGAGGAACACGAGCGCGCTCAGGTTCCAGCCGATCGGCAGGCCCTCGCTCACCTGGAGGGCCAGCAGATCCGCCTCGAGCGAGTAGCTGCGCTTGCGCTGCTCCGCCTCGGCGTACAGGAACGCGCCGGCCATCCACGCGCGCTGCTCCACCTGGTCGCTCAGCACGCTCGTCTTGTCCTCGTCCCCCGCCTCCGGCTTGCTGCCGAGGTGGTCCAGGAACATGACGCGCGCGTCGTCGCGCCCCAGGCCGATCCGCTTGAGCAGCACGACCGCGTGGCACAAGTCCAGGCACGCCGAGTGCGCGTCCACGTCGTCTTCCCCGTGCAGTTTGGCCGCCGCAGCGGTCACCTTGTCGGCCGAGAGCGCGCAGAGCGAGTTCGCCGCGTCCTCCAGCGCGCCCAGCGGCGGCGACGGCAGCGAAAGCGCCAGCGCCTCGTCGTGCTCGTCCACCAGCGCGCGCGCCGCCAGCAACACGGCGCTTCTTAGCACTCCGGAGGCGAACAGCGCGCCCAGCGGCCGCGGTTGCGCGCTGCCTCCGAGCAGACAAAAGCTGCCGGACGGACACCCGGCGTTGCCGCGCTCCACCAGGTCCGTCAGCTGCGCCAGGCACTCGCGCGCGCTGCCCGATCCCGTCACCTCCGCGTCGTTGACGCTCACTGTGTCGCCCTTGAAGTAGCACGGGTGGGCATCGGGCGCGGACTGGAGGAGGCTCTTGGCGACGCCCGCGCGGCCGAAGCCCGTGAACTCGCGCGCGTAGAAGTCCGTCAGGTTGAGCGGCGCGGCGGCCTGGCGCAGGCGCTTGTTGCGCCGCCAGCGCTCCTGCTGGTCGAACGCGAGCGCGGCGCGCGCGTCGTCCGCGTGCAGCAGGCCGAGCACCTCGGAGGCGCCGGGCGCGAGCGACGCCGGCACGTTGCCCGCCAGGTAGTTGGCGCCCGCGGCCTGGAAGAAGCGCCGCCAGTCGCTCGACAGCGCGCGTGCGTCCTCCTTGCGCGCGCTGAACGGGAAGTCCGCGTCGCGCTCGCCCAGCGCCGCGAGCTGGGCCAACCACGCGCCGATCTTGTCCGCCTCGGCCTCGTCGTGCTCGATCGCGAGCAAGTGCAGGCGGCAGGCGCGCGCGTCGCCCACGAGCCCCGCGTCCGCCACCTCTCGCGCCAATAGGAGGAGCACCGACTCGTACGCCTTGTCCGCCGACTCGAACGCCTCCAGGTCCACCAGCGAGTTGAGCGCTGGCGCGAACGCGTCGTGGATGACGACGCCCTCGCGGTCGTACGAGCTCGAGAGCAGCGCCGCGCGCGTGGACGACGCGTCCGCCGCCAGGAACACGCGGCAGTGCGCCTTGGCCGGCACCGCGGGCACCTGCGGCGCATCCTTGAGCGTCGCGGCGGCCTGCGCGGCGCCCGAGCAGAGCGCCAGCAACAGCAGCAGCAGCAGCAGAAGGCGGCGGTCCCCACGCATGTGTCCGCGTTTTCCGATAGTGAGACCAAGTGAAACGGCGCCGCTCGGATCTTGAACGGGGGACGAAGAACGCGGGGGCGTCGGCTGCTCTTGTACAGGGAGAAGCGCCCAATACTGTCGTGTAGTACATACAGTATTATTAGTCCTTTCATACTCACTTCCGATGGTGTGAGCAAAAGCAGTATTATAGTAGTTGGTAGTAATACTCCGGAATTGTATTCGTCCAGGAGGTATTAGTCTATCCTCTGTTTTTCGCGTCTAGTACAAATATATAACTTGTGTCAATCTATATATGCCATATAATAGTTCAACGTTTTATAAGTTGTATAAGACCTACTTGTGTATATAACTTTCGAGAATGTATTTGTACTACTATCGCGAAAAACAGAGGATAGACTGTAGTTGTGCGACCTTTTCGTCAGGGTACTGACATATGGTACGTGATCCTACTGCTCGCGTCGTTTCGCGTCCCCCTGATTCACATGGCGAAAGCGGTCACGACGGCCTCAGAAGGAGTACTCGCCACGTCCCCCAAGGCGCAGTTGTGTGTCAACCGGTGGCTGCGCCGCCTGACAGCATCCACCCTCACCGCTCCCCGCCGTGGCATCGTCTTCGTCGCTGCTTATCCAGCGCCACAGCCTCCTCCATGTCCGTTCAATGCACCGACGCACCGAGCAGGACCAGCTCAACTACTGCGATCGCTGCTGCTACGACGGAGGTGGCAGTGGACACCACAGCGAGCATGGTCGAGTTAGCGCTCGCCTTCGTCAACGTCGCTGTCTGCGCCGGGCTCTACATGGACGAGTCGTGGTGTGAGTCGGTTAGTCGAGTCGTGCAGCAAAGTGTCCTAGACCTGCGACATCGTGGTGACAACGTGGCTTGCTTATGCTGCTTCATTGCTCCCTACGCCCTCGCTGGGGGCCCCTGCTGCCTGTGGTCAATCGTCGAGGAGCCTCGAGTGGATTACTTAGTGGCCGACGCGCCAGACGAGCAGGCTGCGGTCGTGCGCGCCGACGGACACGAGGCGCGCGTCGTCACAAGTGAAGGCGGCGTTGGCGACGACGAGGCTGTGGCCGCGCAGCACGCGCTGCCCCGTGCGCTTGGACAGGCACGGCAGGTTGTGGACGCGCAGCTCGCCGGCGTTGGTCGCGGCGTCCACGAGCGCGCGCGCGTGCGCCTTGGCCAGCGCGTGCACATGCTCGTCAGGCCGCGCGGCGTGGTCCCACACGCCCTGCGCCTCCCACGAGTACACGCACGCGTGCGAGGCCCACTGGGCGTCGCGTAGACTCGACGGCGCCGTGATCTGGCTGCCGTCGAGCGTGCGCACGAACAGCAGCTCGCCCGCGGCGGAGCTCAGGCGGAGCGCGTTGCTGTCCACGGTGAAGTCGACGCGCGTCACGCGCGCGCTCGCCTTGGCGAACTTGAAGCGCAGCGCGAAGGCGTCCATCGGCGAGTAGAAGTACACGGCGCGGTCGGCCGAGGCCAGCACCAGCAGCGTCTCCGGGGAACGCGCACAAAGCATTTACGGCCGCCGCGTGCGCGTGGATAACGCGGACGCAGTTGCGGCCCTCGAACACAAGCAGGTGGCCGCGCGCCGTGCCCGCGAGCAGCGCGTTCGGGTCGGACGGCAGCGCTGTGAGGCTCATGAGCGTCTTGGTCTTGATGGCGTCGCCGCGACGGCCGAGGACGCCACGCCGCTTCACAGACACCGCGGTGGTGTTCGTCGCAGGGTATCGGTCAGTGCTTTCGTGCAGCCAGAAGAAGATGTGCCGCGCCCCGCTCGTGACGAACTGGTTGTTACTCTGTACGATGCACGAGAGCACCGGCGCGCGGCCGCAGCGGTCCGTGAAGATGAGCGACGGCGGCGACTGCCACGCGATGGACTGGCCGGGGGATTTGCTGGTTCGCGACGACTGCGGCGCGGCCGATGATGGCTTGCTCGCGACTTGGTCCCACTGGTAGATCGCGACGCACTGAAACTCGTCCTGCCCGATCGTCACGAGCGTCCGCCCGTTGGGCATCCACGCGAGGTGCGCGATCCCCACCGTGTGGAACCCGCGCACGATGCTGAGCGCCGCGGCGTCGGGCGCGTCTGCGTTCCAGACCGCGATGGCCGGCGACGACACTGCGCCTGCTCCCCTCTCGCCGGACGCGACGACGCGCCGGTTCGTCGGATGCACCGCGATCGCCTGCACCAAGCCCACGTGGTACCGCGCGAACCGCTGCCGGTGCTCGATCGTGTCGTACATGACAACCAGCGCGCCCGCGGGGTAGACGATCTCGGCGGGCGAGATGTACTGCACCACGTTGCGCAGGTCGCTGTTGAAGCCGTAGACCCAGTCGAGCGCGAGGCTCGCGGCGGGCAGCGACGGGTCGATCGTCGGCGGCGCGCTGGGCGTCGCGTTGGCGACGACCGTCTGCCAGGGCTGGAGCGGCAGCGCGGGCGGGACGTCGTCGCCCGCGGCCACAAACGCCGGCGCGCGCGCGTCCAGCTGGAGCGACCAGTCCCGCTTCCGAGCCAGCATCGCCGCCTCCCGCGTGGTCTCGGTCGTTGGGTCCGCGTCATCAATGTGATGCCGCGGTGCCGGCAGCGGCCGATCCGGCAGGACGGTGTCGTCGCCCACGTCGTCTACCGTATCGCCAGCATCGCCGACGTCGCTCGCGTTGATGTCGTCGTCGCCCGTCGGACAGTTGAAGTAGTCGAGCCAGAACGTCATCTCGGGCGTCGTGGCGGCGAAGTACAGGAACTCGGGCAGCGTCAGGAAGTCGTCCGGGCTCGGCTTGCTCGCCTTGTGGAACGCGTGCAGCGCCAGGTCCTCGAGCGTGAGCTCCGACGGGCACGTGACGCCCGCGCTGAGCTTGCAAAGCCCCGTCAGCGTCGAGCGCAGCGCCAGCGTCAGCTCGTCGATCGACACCTGGCCCGTCTCGTTGAAGTCGTAGCAGTTGTAGACGACTGCGTCGCAGAGGAAACAGGTGAGTCCCCGGTCCATTGTTCGGACGACGCCACGCTACGTACAGGTGAGTTTCTGCGCGACCGTCATGGCCGACATGACGGCCACGGTGCCGAGGAACTCGAGCGCGTCGACCAGTCCGTTCTGAGGGACGAGAACGACGTCAGTGCGACGAACAAGCAGCGCTGACGAGACGCGTTTGGACGCACCTCGTCCGTGTCGAGGGCGGAGAAGAGCGCGGCCGAGAGCTGGTCCATGTCGGCGCGCGCGTGGACCTCGAGCGACGGCTGGAGCGCGCGGCAGATCTCGGCCATCTCGTCCTGGCTGAGCCCGAAGCCCTCGGCCACGTCGTTGAAGCTCTCCCACAGCGCGTTCACGTCCCGCTCGGACGCTGCCGGGCGAGGCACAAGAGGTGACGCGAATAAGAAGGCTATGACGATGGTAAGCTCCTTGGTGATGCGGTGACAGCGCTACGCACCGTTGAGGAACGGCGTCGCGGCCTTCAGGTAGCCCGCCTTCCCGTGCAGCTGCCCCATCCTGCTCGCGCTCTCCACGATACGGAATGACAGCAAGACCGCCTTTGGATCCCGTGGACACGCCTGCAGACTGGGGCGATCAGCATCTCGACCGAAGGGTCGGTTGGACGCCTCCGAGGCGACGCGGCAGCCGCCAAAGTGGTATCTTTCCCCGCCCGCTGACCCGCTTCCATGCGTCGTACCTGATAACAGCGACGCGTCGCGCGTACTACCCTGCATCACGGGGACTCTACCGACAGGGATGCTCAACCTGAGGGATCTTCACGACAATCTCTGCACCAGTCGCTATATTGAAGAAAGAAAACCAGATCCTTGTCCTTGCTCTGCAGCCGCTCCAGAGCGCTCGGCCTGGGTGTGTGCTCACGCGCTTGAGGCCGAGGTGGCGGCGCGCTCCGCCGCCTTGTAGTAGTGGTGCGACGTGTCCGGGAGCTCGGGCGCCACGCGGATGTGCAGGCGCTGGCGCAGCTCGGCGATCGGCGTCTCGAACTCTTCCTCGTACATGACGTTGAGCAGGAAGAAGGCCTCGCGGCCCGCTCGGCTCGCCCACGGCACGTACACGCGGACGAGCAGGCGCCGCTCCTCTGCATGCACCACAAGAGAACACGCGTCAGCCACTGCTTGCCTGCCATACTGAAGAGAGCAACTCGATGGAGCGCACCGGAGGACAGCCGCAGCGGGCCGACGAAGCTGCTGAGCGCCGCGACGGGCAGCTTGGTCTGCGCCATCTCGACGTACTTGAGCGCGATCTCGCCCAGCACCGTGGGGGGCAGCCCGAACAGCGTGTGCCAGAAGTCGTGCAGCTCCCGGTGGCGCTGCATCACGTACGCGAGCTCTGGGTCGTCCACGAAGCGCACGAGCGAGCGCCCGTCGGGCTCGAACCTGAGGCGGAAGCAGCAGCATTAGGGGGTGGGTCCACCTACGCATGGGGTTGCCTTATGTAGAGCATGCGCACCCGTGCGAGTCCATGAAGGTGGCGTAGGCGAAGCCGAACGAGTCCTTCGGCAGCTTGCGCAGCATCTCCAGGTCGATCTGGTCGCTGCGGATCACGGGCTTCTCCATCAGGATGCGCGCGCCCACCGGGTCGGCGCACATGCGCGCGTGGATCTGCCGCAGCGCATCGCGGCCTGCCGCACCACGTCAAGCCGTTGTCGTGTTATCTTCTTGTCCTGCAGTCCATCACTACGTCCGCTATCGCTATCGCAGGTTGACGCACCGGTGACCTCGCCGAGCGCCGCGAGCATGTCGCCGCGCTCCGGGTTGGCGAACACGCTGAGCGCGGACGCGACCGACAGCAGCAGCTTCTGCGCCGGCGTCGTGGGCACGTGCGACTCGTACTGCACGCGGCGCGCCGGCTCGCCCGCCACGGCGCCCAGCGGACGCGCCGCCGCCGCGCTCAGCAGCCGCTTGGGGACTTGTGGCGCGCGGGAACGAGCGCGCAGCATGGCCACCAGCATCTCAACCGAGGCGAAGAAGGCGTCGAGGGAGAAATGGCAAGCTCTCTCTCTCCTTTTGCGACGTCTTTGCTGCACTTGACCATCACTCTGGAGTCGGAGTGAAGACGGCGTCCGTATCACGGTGACAGCCCGTATTTATGGACTATAGGTGGGTAACCCATCCATGAATAAATGTGGGTGCAGTAGTTTGGACCAATCAGCGTGGCGGCGGATTGTATCCGCGCGCGGATTGGTCGAAAAGCGCGGACTGATGCGTTCGCGCAACCTTCGCGCAACGTTCCGACCCCTCTTCGTTTTTCCGGCCGGACGACCGACCGACCGACCGACCGGCCAACAAACAACCCAACGCGGGAGGGAAAGAAGCCCGAGAAAGGCGCGAGGAAGGCAGGCGGCATCGCCCCAGTCAGTCCCCGTCGGAGTATCCGCAGCAGCAGCCGACGCGCGGCGGTCATTGCGAGCATGGCGGACAGTCGGCGCGTGTTCGTGCAGCTGGCGCGGGCCGAGGGCGCGGCCGGCGTGGCCAGGGACCCGCCCGTCATGGCCTTCGTGGTGCCCACGGACGCCTGGCCCGCCGTCGTTAACGAGTTCCTCATGGTGCGTGCGTCCGCCTCCGCTACCTTGTTCGGCGCCCTGCCGCCAAACCCACTGACCCGCCTGTGATGTGCCAGAGCTGCCACGACGACGAGCTGGAGCCGGAGCAGCGCGCGCCCGGGGTGATCGACGGCTGCCGCGTGCTGCACGCGAGCTCGCTAGCGCGCGTGACGGACCCGGCGGCGTTCGAGGACGGCAAGCAGTACATCCTGTGCGAGTCGCCCGTGGTCTACCAGCGCATCATGCAGCAGAACGGGCTGCCGGCGCCGCTCGAGGACAGCGCGGCCGACGACAGTTCGCAGGCCGACGCGACGCGGGACAGCGTGCTGTCGACGAGCGAGCACCTCGAGTCGCTGGAGGAGCTCGAGTACTACTTCGACGACAGCGGCACGCTGCGCCACTGCCGCACGAACCAGGCCGTGGTGGAGATCATGCGCGACGAGCGGCGCGCCGAGGAGATCGACGAGATCGTCAAAGCCGCCATCTTCCACATCCAGATGGAGATGCTGGCCGAGCTCGAGTTCAAGCAAGCACGCGTGCCGCTCGACCCGCGGCCGGACGAGCCCATGGAGGCGCGCGCGAGCGTCTTCCTCACGGCGGACTGGCGCTCCAACAACGACTTGCTGGTCGTCATTAACGGCGGGCGCGGCGTGCAGCCCGGGATCTGGAGCCGCGACTTGCTCATCCAGGAGGGACTCGAGCTGGGCTCCATGCTGCCCGTGTTCCGGCGCGCCAAGAGCTCCGGACTGGCCGTCGCGGTGCTCAACCCGTTCACCAACAACGTCATGGTGGGCAACGAGCTGTTCCCCATCCGCGGGAACGGGTCGCCAGACGAGCACACGCTGTACGTGTGGGACAACATCATCAGTCGCGCGCAGGCCCGCAACGTGTACGTGCTCGCGTACTCGTTCGGCGCCAAGTCGGTGCTGACGCTGATCCAGAACCGCGAGGCGCAGGTCGTGCAGCGCGTGAACGCGATCGTGTTCGCCGAGGGCGCGTACCGTCTGGATCCGGCCAATACGTCGCCCCTCGTGGGCAACTTCCTGAAACAGCGTGCGATCAACTTCAAGGCCGATGCGCAGATCCCCGTGGGGGGCCACATCCCGAGCGCTGAGACGCAGCTCTCGTGCAGCTGCCTCTCGGTCGGGGACTTGTCGGCGGCAGCGGCGGAGGCGAGGAGCCCGTCGTCTAACGGCGGCGGCAATCATAGTAATAGTAGCAGCAACGGCAGCAGCAGCAGCAACAAGGCGCGCACCATCAGTCTGTCGCTCGACACGACCTTCACGTATTTTTTGTTGGCGCGGGATCGCAAGTGCACCGCCGCGCAGTTCATCGCCGAGTCGGAGACCAAGACGCGGTCGTGGCTCGGCAAGGCGATCCGCCACCGACTCGACTCGCTCAAGCCTCGCAAGCAAGGCCGGCGACTGAGCTCGGTCGCGGACCCGTCGCCGCGCAAAGGCGCGCGGCGCGAGTCGATGGGCGACACGTCGGCCATGCGTGCGTCGATCCTCGACTCTCGCGGCTCGTCGTCCTCGTCGTTGGCGACGACGTCGAGCGTGTCAGTGAGCGACTTTGACCTGATCAAGGTGATCGGCAAGGGCTCGATCGGCAAGGTCTTCCTCGTGCGCAAGAAGGACACGCACGGAGTGTACGCGATGAAGGTGCTGCGCAAGAAGAACGTGGTACGGCACGGACTCGAGGAGCATATCAAGACTGAGCGGCTGATCCTGGAGGAGATTGACCACCCATTCATCGCGCGGCTGCGGTTCTCGTTCCAGACCAAGGACAAGCTCTACCTCGTGACGGACTACTGCAGCGGCGGCGAGTTGTTCCATCACATGACGGACGCCGGCTTCTCGTACGAGCTGTGCAAGTTCTACACGGCCGAGCTCGTGCTCGGACTGGAGCACTTGCACCATCTCAAGGTGGCGTACCGCGACCTCAAGCCCGAGAACATCTTGCTCGAGGCGTCTGGCCACATCCGCATCACGGACTTTGGGCTGTCAAAGCTCAACGTGGTGTCGGACACTGGCGCGCAGACGATCGTGGGCAGCCCCGAGTACTTGGCGCCCGAGGTGTACGCGATGCAGAAGTACGGCGTGGCGGTCGACTGGTGGTCGCTCGGCGTGTTTGTGTTCGAGATGCTGACGGGCGAGCACCCGTTCTTTGACGACAACCGTGAGGTCATGGTGCGCAAGATTATGACGCCCGACAGCATTCTGGGCGTGCTGCCGCCCACGATGCCGGCGCCGGCCGCGTCGCTCGTGCGAGGACTGCTTACGTTCGACCCTAGCGCGCGACTGGGAGCGCGCGGCGCGAACGAGATCCGCGCGCACGCGTTCTTTGAGGGCGTGGACTGGGACGCGCTGATGCGGCGCGAGGTGACGCCCCCGTGGCGCCCCGTCGTGCGCGACGAGCTGGACGTGGGCAACTTTGACGCCGAGTTCACGTCCGAGCCCGTGGTGGACAGCGTGTGCACGCACCAGTCGTCAGCGCTGCTGAGCGACACGTTCGCCAACTTCACGTTCGACCCGACGCTCTCGTCGTCCGTGCGGCGGCGGTAGTACTGTGTATGGAAGGACGACGCGTTGGAAATATGGTCGGGACAAGTCAGGACAGCGTAGAAGACGGGTGCAAGTTAATGAAGCTGAACGCGCATGTGAGTTCCCAGGTGACTTGCTGGTGGTTGACGCGATGACGAGCTGTATGCGTGCACTTCAGATTCCGCAGCGAACGGCGCCGGTTTCCGGAAGCGGTGGCGCACCCGCTCGGCGCCCATCCAACGCGGTGCTGCGTGTATCAATCAAGTCGAGCGAAGAGAAGAGCCCGACGAATCGACTGGCTGTTTGGGTGGGGGAGGATGCGAGTCTCTCGGTTCAACCGGAACAGCGCAGCATGTGCATTCACGTCTCGAGTACACACTGTACACTGTAGAGTGTTCCGGTTGAAGCGTGAGACACGCCGCGCCACTTCGGACACGGCGAGATGGAAAAGAAGACGCGAGAGGCGGGGCAACACGCACTCGAGGCACGCACGGCCCGCGCCGCTTCCATTTCCGTCCGCCGCCCCGTCTTGCTCTTTCGCCGTTTGCACGACGGACATGATGGGCGTCCAGTATGGCTGCAGGTACCGTACATGCTGCGGTACGTATTCTGTAGTAGGTACTGTACACAGAACGGTGCCCCGTACTACTGAGCGAAAGATCGCAACCCAAGAACCTATCCTACGGCATACTGTACACCAACCGCCCTACCTGCGCACGTATGCCAGCCCGACCTCGGAAACAGCATACGACGCCATAGTGTATCCATGTTGAAGCGGTGCGTTCTCGATGGATACCGCGCTCGGAGGTTCGCACGCGGATGCGATTAGCGCTTTAACAGGGAGGGCATTCACCGTAAATGCACTAGTAGCCTGGACGACCCCCCCCACACACACATTGTACACTCCCTCGGAACGCGAGGGGAACGCAGTTTCGTAACGTACAAGCGGGCGCCCTACTGTAGGGCGTCGGTTGGCTCGCGGCTTTCCGGGTGTCACGGGATCCTAATCGATTTTTCCTTCTTTTTTCCCCGCACCCCTTCCAACCGTGGGCGATGTGGGCGAACAGTATACAGCACGGTACAACTGTACCTACAGTACCCTCGGAGGCGAGTCGCGCGCGTCTTCGCCCCCTCCCCATCCCGTGCCCTACTCAATCCGCAAGAGACCAAAGATTTCCGCCGGCCGCCGTGGTATACTAACACCATATAATACAGTCTGGAGCCGCGGGCGATCCACCCACCCACTCACCCATTCGCGAATCCCGCCGCGCAGTGACGACTCTTATTCCGCGTACGTTCCACGTCTTGTTCAGTTGCCTCGACGCGTGCATCATCTTATTCGCGTTCTGCCCGCCACTTTAGCTTTTCGTGCCCGCCCGAGAGGTCCGTTTGCTAGAAGATACGACGCACCGTAGACGCGCATGAGCTCGTGCCTGAACATGCGGCTGTCGGAACCCGCGACGGCGACGGCCGCGGCGGCGGCGCCGACGTCGCCCTCCGGCGCGCTGCTGGACATCGGCGCGCCCTACGACTTCCGCCACGACGTGCACATCCGCTTCAACTACCAGGAGGCGCGCTTCGAGGGCGTGCCCGACAACTTCTGCGCGCTGCTGGGCTCCTCCTCCGGCCCGGGGAACAACCCAGGTGGAGGCGGGAGCAGCAGCCCGTTCGGCTGCGCGTCGGCGCTCGTGTCGTCCTTCCAGTCGACGGGCAAGCGCTCGCGCACCAGCAGCGCCATGAGCGCGGCGGGCGCCTGCAGCCCGACCGAGGAGGTGCTGAACCAGCAGTTCGGCGTGCCCTACCGGCAGCTGCCGCGCGTGCCCGTGCCGGGCTACGACGACCGCATCCCGGCGGTGCTGGTGATGCTGCGTCACCACTTCCTGGCCAAGTCGGGCTTCCGGGCGTCGCACATCTTCCGCGAGTCGCCCAGCAAGGCGGACCGCGACCAGGCCGTGCGCGACGTGAACCGCGGGGCCTTCGCGCCCGACCAGCACGACGTGCGCGTGCTGGCGGACCTCGTCAAGGTCTGGTTCCGCGAGCTGCCGGTGCCCATCCTGCACGAGATCCCGCCGCAGGACCTGCAGCGGCTGGCGCGCGAGCAGTACACGTGCGGGCCGGACGACGGCGAGACGGGCGCCGAGCGACTCGCTCGGCTCGTGATGCTGCGGCTCGGGACCGTGGAGCGCAGCGTGCTGCTGTGGCTGGCCGACCTGCTGGCGCTCGTCGCCGCGCACCAGGAGGAGAACCACATGGGCGTGGACCAGCTCGCCATCGTGATCGCGCCCAACCTCGTGCGGCTCGACTGCTCCGTCGGCATGGACGACCCCGCGGCCGCCGTCGCGTTGTCCAAGGCCGCCGTCGACCTGTTCCGCGCCGTGCTGAGAGCGCGCTTCGACCGGCGCGCCAAGGACGAGGACAAGGAGAACGAGCGGTGATCATAGCGCAGATGAGAGGAGTAGGTAGAGTTCCATAGAGTTACAGCTAGCCACACGTCGAGTGACACCACGCCAGCGCCCATTACAATATCCCAATGCATGCATCCACGCGTCCAAGCGTTCGTTCGACTCGATTACCGGCCGGAGACGCCGCTCGCTAGTAGAGGAAGGGCTGGAGGCGGTCGACGCGCACCTCGTCCTGGCACAGGCTCTGCTCGATCGCGGCCATGGCATTCATAAAGTACGCGCGGTCCTCGAGGAACCGCGCGCGCGCCCGCCGACCCATGCGCGCGCGCTCCTCCACGGGCAACAGCAGCAGCCGCTCGACGCCGTCGGCGATCGCCTGCTCGTCCACGTGGGCGACGGGCACGAACAGGTCGCCGCGCGACTGCCACCACCAGTTGGAGCGCGAGCCGACCAGCACGCCGCTGCGCGCGTCCACCAGCTCGTTCATGGGCGCGGCGTCGGCCGTGAGCACCACGGCGCCGACGCTGCGCGCCTCGTTGAGCGAGTGGCTGAAGCCCTCCGTCTCGGACGGCACGAGGTGCAGCCCGATGCGGTTCTGCAGCGCCGTCTTGTCGGCCGAGGGCAGCGCGCCGCACGCGTAGTCGACGTTGCGCAGGCTCCAGACGCGCGCGCTCGTCTTGTGCGCGTTGCGGCCGATGCCGTGCGCGTCCTGGTCGGGCGAGCCGTACTGGCGCTCGATCCACCGGCACAGGTCGCGGTCCATGACGCGCAGCACGAGGTTGGGCCACTCCGGGTGCTTGGCCCACGCCTTGACGATCACCTTTGTGTTCTTGTGCTCGGCCTTGGCGCCCGCCAGGTGCAGGAAGCTGGTCCAGTCGCGCGTCGCCAGCGCGTCCGGGTCCAGCACGTCCGCGCTCGTGTGCTTGGCGTACAGCACCGAGAAGGCGAGGCGGTGCCGGTGCCGGTACTCGAGCAGCTTCTTGAGCGCCACGCGCGTCTTGACGATCAGCACGCCCAGGGGCGGCGCCGACAGCTCGTGCCGGTCGAACTGCTCCGGGTCCTGCAGCAGCCACACGGCCTTGCCCGCCGGCGCGCGCACGCGGCCGCCAAAGTGCGCCGCGCTGCTCGGGTGGCGCGCCAGGTAGATGTCCACCACGGACGTGGGCAGCTCCATGGGCTCCTTGACGCTCTTGTCCACCAGCACGGGCCGAGACGACGGCAGCGCGTTCAGGTACAGCTCGAGGTCGTGGCGCGCGCTGATGGAGGACGACGAAGACGAGGACGAGGCCGCGTCGTTGGTGGCCATGATGAGGTTGATGCAGTAGGACGCGCGCGAGCCGATGGGCTCGTGGCCCTGGCCCAGCGTCTGCAGGAAGAAGCCCTCGGGCAGCGCCTCCAGCAGGTCCAGCTCGGCACTCAACTGGTCCGGTCTGTCCTTCTTGACGGTCTGCAGGGAGTTGAGCTGGTCGCCGAGCGCGCGGAACTGGTCCAGCTCGGCCGCCAACTGGTCCAGCGCGTGCTGCTGCTTGGCGGCGGCGTCCAGCACGACGGCCGCGTCCTGCTCGTTCTTGCGGCGCTCCTGCTCCTTCTCGCGGCGCGAGATCTCGCGTGGAGAGAGGTAGAGCGACTGGTAGAACATGCGCATGGGCGGCGCCAGCCGCGCGTCGCTCGCGGGCAGCGCGCCGCCGCCCACCGCCAGCGTCGCGTTGCAGCGCTGCTCGTGCAGCGAAACGTCTGGCAGCAGCGCGAAGAACCAGAGCTGCACCAGGCTCACGATCAGCAGCAGCAGGAACACGCACGCGCGCAGCAGGAACGCGCCCGAGTCGCCCATCGTCCGCGAGCGGGGGTGCAAGTCGCAAGTGCCCAAGTACGATAGATAACGTTGGAGACCGGAGGAAGGGCGCCCCCTTTCGAAATGTGTATACTATACACAATGAGGAGGGGAATGACACGTATACTGTACACAATGGTGTGGTCCACCTCGTACAAAAGAAACAACCTGATCTGATGCGCGACACGTCCGAGTCTGATCGCCTCTGATCTGATCCGCGCCAGTTCGAGTCGTTTCCCCTGTTCTTCGTTCACTGGCCGCCGAGGTTTTGAGGTTTTGAGGTTTTTCCTTCCCCGTTTGGTGGAGGAAGAGGCAAGTGGAAGTTGCGACCGGGACACAGAACGCGAGCGATCGGTGGCGACGCGTGCGGCGCCTGCGACTCATCACGAAGGGAGGGGACCGACCGACCCGCGAGCTATCTCCACGTACCGTATACACAGTACCAGCGGCCGAGATGGACGCACGCGCCAAGGAGCTGCTGCGCGAGTGGCTCGTGCGCAGCCTCGAGCCAGTGTGCGTGCCGAACGAAACGCACTTTCCCTGTCTTGTGTTGCCGGGCGAAGTCTCATTGTGGGGGCGACTTGCTGGTATGATGAAACAGGTGCGACGCGGACCCAGAGGTGCTGAGCAAGTACGTGCTGGCGCTGGTGCAGAACAACCCGGAGGAGGACGGGCTGGAGGCCACGTGTGTGGCCAAGCTGGAGGAGTTCCTCGGCGACGGTGTGTTTTTCTCGGAAGTATACTCTCCCCCGACCGTGTGTCTGACGTGGACTGTGTGTGGATGGCGGACTATAGAGACGCGAGGATTTGTGAGCAAGCTGTTCAAGGCGCTAGCGACGGGCGCGTACAAGGCCGGCGGGCGCGAGGGCGGCGAGGAGGAGGAGAACATGGACGACGAGCGCTACCGCCCCGGCAGTAGTGGCCGCGCCAGTGAGGACGACTCGTCGCGGCGACGACCGCGCACGGCGTCCGAGGACGAGGACGAGCGGCGGCGTTTCAACAAGCGGCGCCGCGACGACGACCGCGGGGCGCCATCGTCGAGCTTGCGCCACGACGCCAGACGGTACCCGACCAGTCCGAGGAGAGACAATAACGGCAGTGCGCCCGGCGGCCGGCCACGCCAACCCTTCGGTCCGCGTGATGGATCCATGATGCCAATGGGCGGCGGAGGCTACGGCATGGGCGACCGCCGACGCAACTACCCGCCCGAGTGGGGCATGCCGCCTCCGCAGCACATGTGGCCGCCGCATTTCCCGCCGCCGCAAGGCGCGGGCGGATACCCGATGCCGCCGGACTTCGACCCGAACGTGTACAACCCGGACAACCCGGCGATGGCGCCTCCGATGGGGATGATGATGCCGCCGATGGGCGGGCGGGGGCAATTTTACCCGCCGAACGGTGGCCGGGGCGGACGCGGTGGGCGTGGACGCGGCGGAGGCTTCTATCCAGGTCGGGGTGTGAATGGCGAGCCAGGCAAGCACGGAGACGCGCCCAGTGGTGCTGCCGGGGAGAACGGGAACGGCTACGGCCAGCCGCCGATGGCCAAGACGACCCTGCGCGTCAGCAATGTGGACCCGAGATACGTGAACATGACCAAGCTGAGTCTGCACTTTTCAAAGTTTGGCAACGTTGTGAACGTCCAGATGCGTCCGGCGTACAAGTGCGCCTATGTACAATACGCAACCGAGGAAGAGGCCAAGAAGGCGTTCCACTCGCCGATTCCCGTTTGCAACAACCGCTTTATCGAGGTCAAGTGGGCAAGATATGACGCCAAGGGTCCTGACGGTGCGCCACCAGTTGCTGAGCAGGACGCTGCCGAATCGAAGGAAGGTGACGAGGACTCGAGCAAGGCAACCGCTCCGCCCGCTTCGTCCACGAATGGCGACGAAGCGAGCGCGGAGGCTGAGGCGGCAAAGGAAATGACGCCGGAGGAGCTGCGCGCGGCAGCGTTAGAGAAGGGCCGCAAGGTGTTGGAGGAGAAGCGCGAGCTGCTCGAGAAGCAGCGCCAGCTGAAGAAGCAGAAGGAGGAGTTAATAAAGCGCCAGCTCGCGCAGCAGAAGGAGATGCTGGAGCGCATGAGCCGGAACAGCGGACAGTTCTCGGCGGCCGACAAGCGTGATCTGCTCAATAAGATCACGGCGTTGTCGGAGGAGCTCAAGACGCTCGCGTCGAGCCATCGCGTCGCCGCTCCGGAGCCGACTCCACCGAGCACAGGAGACAACATCAATGGACTGAAAGCGGAGCTGAGCGCGCTCGAGGCCGAAGCGTCCACCGCCGGCGGGCGCGGAGGCGTTTCTCCTTACGGCGGTCGTGGATTCCGTGGAGGCCGGGGCTACCGTGGCCGTGGCGTTGGCGGTCGTGGTGGTCGTGGATATGGTGCGCGAGGCCCGTACGCCAACCAGTCGCACACGCTGGACAACCGGACGACGATCGTGCGCGTAGCCAACCTCCCGGAAGAAGCGCGCGACCCGATGGTGCTTGAGCAGCACTTTGGCAACTTTGGGGCCATTGAGCGCGTGGTGCTGGACAAGGAGGCGCCGACGAGCGGGTTTATCAAGTTCCAGGACCGCTACAGCGGGCAGGCGGCGCTGAACCACGGCAAGTCGTTCGGCGAGGCCACGCTCGAGATGGCGTGGGTGGAGCCGCAAGACGCGCCCCGCGAGCTGGCGCCGACCCCGCGCGAGTCGCCCTCGAGCGCCGACGCCACGTCCTCTTCAACGCCCTCGGTTGCTCCTGCTGCTGCTGCTGCTTCCAGCGACTCGAACGAGGTACGCACTAGTTCTGACTATGGAGATGATGGCCATCGTCTCATTGTCTATGGATTGCTCTCGTAGAGGTGGCTGGTCCGTCCGGTGTCTAACGTGTGTGGACTGGATTTTGGGCAGGCGCCTGCGAGCGCGTGATTACTCCGCCCGACGGCAGCGGCACCGCCGCGTGATCTGCGCTCTCGGAACGTTCGTGACTCGTTGCGACCCAGTTCTTGACCTGCTTGACAAGTTCGCGAAGACCCGCTCGCTATCCAGCACTCGCCACCCCTTTGTACCTGTGACGTTGGTGGCCGTCCCGCCTCCCTAATAGTTTAAGGATAGTCTGCACGTGCCCTGCATGTTTTCCCTCTTCTAAACTGAACCAAAGACGACTTTTAGGCTGCGACAAACGCACGAACACATCACGAAGGCGTTGGCACCACCTTGGGACTCGCATCGAGGACCACGTTCGCGTTTAAGCGTACTGTATAACACGCATTCTCGTGTTTTAGGCGCAATTCGGGCAAATTTTGTCACAATTCGATCCGGCCTTGCTGAGACGCCCAGCCAGGCAGCCCGCCACTTGGCCAGCCACCTCCTGCTTCTTATCCAGCAGTTCATTTTCTCATATCAATTCCGAATACTGGACCACAAAACCACCACAAAAGGCAGAGGTCAGCGATAAGAAACCACACAATTCCGGCAGTTTCAGGTGCATCGGTCGGTAGACGTGCATTTGTAGGGCAGAATGCGTGGTTAATCGCTCCATACTGAAAACAACACCGCAGCGGCAACGATCACCGCCCGTGCGCCTCGACAACCCGGGAATAATCCGCGCCATCGCGAGCCAGTCCTACAGTAGCGTCGCACGGGAGACCACTGATCGCCACGGGATGATCCGCAATGCAGGTCCGGGGGCGTCGGGATCCGATCGGCCAAATGTCGAGGCGGATTGCGCCACGGCCGCAGCCCACGGCTCCGAATACTTCGCAACAATCACCGTGCCACTGTCGCGTTGACTAAAGCTGGGGCGGCCAGTCTCTCGCTCCAGTCACTAAGATGATTCCAAATTGTAAAGTATGAAGTCACTGTTACGAAACCACACTTGGTGCCTACGTTTCGATGGCGGATTACGCTTTTCGCTATCTGAGACACGCGCCTTCTAGCAACGTTACCGCAACTTTACCTCCCTGTACTCAACGTGCACCTAGCATCCCCCAGTCAGTTCTGTCGAGGAAGTGCGCGCCAATAAGAAAAAGGGAAACCCTCGCGGCCATAGTCAACTGCATAGACAAATCGGCCACCTCGCCCTTACTCGACCCCGAGAAAGGCCGGCCCGATGCGCAAGTCCGCGGCGTCCGACGCCTCGAGCGACCTGGCGGCCTCGCCGAACCGCGGGCGTGGCGCGAACGACTACTTCGAGCTGGAGGAGGGCGCGGGCACGGGGCTACGCGGGACGGCGGCGTCGACCGCGGCGGCGAGCTCGGTGGGCGCGACGGCGTCGATGAGCGGCAACAACAGCGAGGCCAGCACGTTCCTGAGCCTGGGCTCGCCGCCGCCCGCGACCACGATGAGCGGCGGCAGCAGCGGCAGCCGCGTGGCGCAATACTTCCACCGCAACCAGACGGTCGAGGTGCTGCCGCGCCAGCCCGCGAACGAGAACGCGAGCTTCTTATCGGAGCGCCCGAGCTCGGAGCTGTTCCGCACGCTCACGTCCTCTCAGCTGCTCAACTTTCGCCAGCGACTGCTCGACGAGGACAATGACCGCGTGTACACGCGCACGGACTTTGCGCGCGGCGTGAACGCGCCCGCCAACACGCCGCCGGCCGCCAACAACGGCACGTTGCCGCGTACTTCAAGCTGGCGTCTATTCTACCGCAACCTGCCGCGGACGCTGCGTTTTCGCCAGAATACGCGCTCCACCACGCGGTACATTGACCCGGCCAACGCGGCGTCGCTTCGCTCGCGACTGCGCGCACGCAAGCAAGAGGAGGCTGCGCGCGTCGACTTCGCCGACACCATGTCGCCCGTGCCGTCCGCCCGCGCGCTCACGGACTTTGAGCGCGAGATGCTGCTCCGCGCGCCCAACGCGGCTACCATCAACGCACCAGGCTCGGACGCGGCAGCGAGTGCAATGGGCGCCAGGAAACTCACGTCCAAGGCCAGTTCACACGGAGTGATGGCACACCACCGGACGGACAGCGTGTTCTCTATGGAATCCAACAACCTGGGCGAGCGCAAGAAGTACAAGATTGTCAAGATCAACGACGGCGGCAACTTTGCGGTGCGCCCCAGTGTCGACCCCATGAACGCCCGCGCTGCTGCCAACGCGACTGGAGGCGATGGCGGCGAGGGTGAGGAACAGGAGGAGTTCTTCGTCTCGAACGAAGTCACCACGTCGCAGTACACGTGGTGGAGCTTCGTGCCGGTGTTTCTGTATCTGACGTTCCAGAAGACGGCCAACCTGTACTTCTTGTTGATCGCTATCTTCCAAATGATCCCGTCCGTGTCGCCGACAAATGGCGTGCCGCTGCAGTTCATCCCGCTGGCCATCGTGACGTTCATTGACGCCGCGTTCGCCGGGTACGAAGATTACAAGCGTCATGTCGCCGACGACCTCGCCAACTCGGCCAAGACACGCGTGTTCAACCGGCAGCTGCGCGAGTTTGAGGAGGTGGAGTGGCGTGAAGTGAAAGTCGGCGACTTCGTCAAGGTCAAAAATCACGAGATGCTCCCAGCCGACGTCCTTGTGCTGTCTGTGATCCCAGCCGAGGGTTCACGCACTGGAGGCAACACAGGTCTCTGCTACGTCGAGACCAAGAACTTGGATGGCGAAACGAACCTTAAAGTGCGCGAGGCACCACTGGCGACGCTAAACATGTTCGCGAGCGAGGAGGAATCGGGTGACATCGTTCAGGGTTTCGTCGAGAGCGAGCTGCCCAACGGCGACATCAACAGCTACTCGGGCACGCTGTTTCTCGAGGAGACGCCGAGTCCGATCCCCATCTCGCTCAAGAATATGCTTATGCGCGGCAGCAAGCTGCGCAACACGAGCTACATCTACGGCCTCGTGATCAACACGGGCGTGGACACGAAGATCATGATGAGCTCGGGCGACGAGTTCCCCGTCAAGATCTCGTCGATCGACGAAATGACGAACCGCCAGGTCATCTTCGTCGTGTTCCTGCTGTTTATCATGTCGCTGATTGGCGCGAGCGCGGACCACATTTGGATGAAGAACATCAAGTTTCCGACCCACTTCGAGATTTCGGGCCTCGACACAGGCTTCATCACGACTTTCGTGTACTTCTTCGCGACGCTGGCGTCCATGGTGCCCATCACGCTGTACGTGTCGATCACGCTCGTCAAGGCCTTGCAGGGCTACTTTATGGAGAAGGACCTCGACATGTACGACGCCGAGACCGACACGCCCATGAGCGTGCGCAACATGCAGTTGAACGAGCAGCTTGGACAGATCTCGCACATTTTCTCGGACAAGACGGGCACGCTCACGTGCAACAAGATGGAGTTCCGCAAGTGCAGCATCAACGGTGTGAGCTACGGCAAGGGCACGACTGCGATCGGACTGGCTGCGCGGATGCGTAGCGACTTCAAGGGCGACCCTCTGGTTGAGGACGAAGACGAGGAGGTCGACGAAGTCGACACGCATACGCCCGTCGCGAACGTCAATTTCAAGGACAAGTCGTTTTGGAGCGATCTCGAGAACCGTGACGCCGAGCAGAGCAAGAAGATTGAGGAGTTCTTCACGCACTTGGCGCTGTGCCACGGTGTGCTCATTGAGCGTCCAGAAGAAGACAACGAAGACGAGCAGGAAGGAGGAACTAAGTCGGCAAGCGATGTCCAGTACTCGGCATCATCTCCTGACGAGCAGGCGTTGGTCAGCGGCGCCAAGTTTTTCGGCTACGAGTTTGTCGACCGCGAGCCTGGATCGTTGTCGATCAAGACTCCCAGTGGCGTGGTGGAGCAGTACGATGTGCTCGAAGTGTTTGAGTTTGACTCGACGCGGAAGCGTATGTCGGTGATCGTCCAGCGGCGAAAGCGTGACGACGAGCTGATGACAATGGAGGACGGTGAGGAGGGTGAAGTGCTTGTGCTGACGAAGGGTGCCGACAGCATGCTGTTCCCTCGCCTCACGCTCTCGTCGAAGAACAACGAGCGGATCCGCGGCGACACGGAGAAGCACCTCGAGTCGTTCGCGCGTGACGGCCTTCGAACGCTTGTGATTTGCTCCAAGAAGCTGTCCGCGTCGGAGTGGGAGGCGTTCCATTCGCGATACCGCACCGTGTGCGCGGATCTGCAGCAGGTGGAGGCCAAGTCGCGTGGCGAAAGCAACATGATCAACACGCTGCAGGATGAGATGGAGACGGATCTGGAGCTTCTGGGCACGACGGCAATCGAAGACCGGCTGCAGGATGGCGTGCCGGAGACGATGGAGCAGCTCGGCAAGGCCGGAATCTGCATCTGGGTGCTCACGGGAGACATGGAGGAGACCGCGATCAACATTGGCTACGCTTGCCGTCTGCTGAATAACGATATGCAGCGCCACGTGATTAACGCTGCGACGTACCGGACAAAGGGATCGATCCTTCGCCATCTCGACAAGGTGTTCCACTCGATCCATGAGAGTCTTTACCCTAACTCAAGCGATACGGACGGGAGTGGCAGCGCATCAGTCACCGCCGCGCAGTCGCTCGTGTCTCCGCCCAAGTACCAGGAGGAGCACGCGCTCGTGATTGACGGCGCGTCGCTCAACATGATCCTTGAAGACCCGCTGTACAACCTGCACTTGTTGCGCGTGGCGCTACTGTGCAAGGTTGTGGTCGCGTGCCGCGTGTCGCCGCAGCAAAAGGCGCAGCTTGTGGAACTCGTCAAGCTGAATGTGCCGGACTCGCACACGTTGTCGATCGGTGATGGCGCGAACGACGTGCCCATGATCCAGTCGGCGCACATTGGCGTGGGCATCAGCGGCCAGGAAGGCATGCAAGCCGTCAACAGCTCGGACTATGCGCTCGGCCAGTTCCGCTTCCTCAGCACGCTCGTGCTCGTCCACGGCCGCTGGAACTACAACCGTGTGACGGCGCTCGTCGTGTACACGTTCTACAAGAACATTGTGTACAACGTGGCCATGTACTGGTACATGCTGTGGCCCACGGCGTGGTCTGGCTCAATGAGCTACACGGCGCTGGTCCAGCAAGGCTACAACCTGCTCTTCACATCGCTGCCCATCATCGCGTACTCAGCGTACGACAAGGATCTGCCGAAGAAGGTGGTGCTGCAGTATCCGGCGCTATACCACGCGGCCACGCGCACGCACAGTGTCTTCTCGTACCTGATGTTCTGGAAGTGGATCGTGCTCGGCGTGATCGACTCGGTCGGCGTGTTCTACGCGACGCTCGCGGTCGCGTGGAACATCATGCGCCTCGGCACGTCGCTCGAGTACACGGTGCTCGAGTCGGTCGGCTGGACGGTGCTGTGTATGGTGGTGAACGCGCGCTTCTGCCTCATGGTCAACTCGTGGGACTCGCTCGAGTACGGCGCCATGGCTATCATGATCGTGCTGTTGTATCTGATCCAGTACGCGATTGACCAGATCTCGCTGCTCGACTTCTACGCGACGTACACATTCCCGTGGGTGTTCGGACGCCCGCAGTTCTGGCTCGGCCAGCTCTTCGCCATCGTCGCAATCTTGTGCAAGGATTTCCTGTATGAAGGGGTGTGCAAACGCTTCTTCCCGACGTACCTGGATCTGGTGAAGGAGTCGTTCTCGGCCAAGGGGGCGTCGACCATCTCGCAAGAGGAGCTTGCCGAGTACAAGCCGCCGCAGAACCAGTACTTGAGTCCGGAGTTGGCGGCGCTGATCGACTACCAGGACCGCCGCGTGCGCGAGCAGACGCCGACGACGCGCCGCTTCTCGACGGGCACGGGCAGCAACCGCCGCGCGTCGCAGCAGTACCACGGCTTTGCGTTCGAGAAGCCCGCGCACGTTGTCAACTGGATCCTCCAGCGCAACGGCCCCAACTCGCGGCGCAACGCCATCAACACGGAGGTGCGCCACTTGATCCTCAACTCGGACGACCCGGTCATCTTCGAGAACGAGCGGTACCAGCCCTTCTGCGGCTTCGGGAGCACGTACCCGGGCTACTTGCTGCCGACGGATCGGATGCGCTGGAGCGACCGGTCCGGCAAGATGAGCGCCATGGTGATCCCCCTTGCAGGTCTGGAGGTGAACTTGGACGTGCCCGGGTGCGACGCCGACGGCTGGGTGTACGAGAACGACTTCAAGTTCTTCTCGTCGACGCCGCCCGTGGATGAGGAGGAGGACGAGGACGAGGACGAGGAGGAGGAAGACCTGGGGTCGTCGTCGCGACTGTCGAGGAAGGAGGAGAAGCGCAAGGAGAAGGAGCGCAAGAAGAAGGAGAAGGAGAAGAAGCGCCGCGCCAAGAACAGCAGGAAGAAGCTGCGCGGCCACCACGGCCTGGTGCGCCGCCGCGAGTGGCACCTGACGGACGAGTTCCGCGAGACGCTGGCCGAGCGCGAGCGCCAGCGCGAGTCGGAGATGAGCGAGGACTCGTCCTCAGGCTTCGTCGACGAGCACGGCACGCCCGTCAGCGCCATCGCTGGGCTTAGCGAGTGAATAGACTGGGAAGGCATGCCGTGAAGGGTCCTCCAAGTAGTTGGGAGGCGACTTGACGTGGTTTGATTGCACAAGTTGATAAGTAAAGCAATGTACTGAATTAAATATGTATGATTGTGTGACAATCAAAAGCAGGTCCGTTCCATACATAATAGAGTCAAATAAAACGGATAATATCCCGCTGGCAAGCACCAAACAAGACTTTTTAAATCAGTATATGACAGGTAAATTCGATATCTTACGCACGGATTATGATGCAATTGCCTACCACACGCGACTCGCTAACTGTACCGTGTCTAGGCGCTGGCGGGGGCGACGAACTGACGGAACTCGCTCGAGTTGGCGAGCGCGGGGCGGTCGGCGATGGCGTTGAGCACGGCGGCGAGCTGCACCTCGCGCGCCTTGAGGAGCTCCGTGTTGTGCCGGCCCTTGAGCACGGAGCGCACGCCCGAGTCGGGCAGCGCCGGCAGCGTCGCGCCGCCCTCCTGCTTGGCTAGCGCATGGTACAGCGCCTTGAACTCGCGGAAGCGCTTCTGCACGGCCGCGCCGTTGGTCTCCTCGGCCAGCTCGACCGTGTAGTAGACGACACCCGACTCAAAGATGGAGTAGCCGTTGATGGCGAACCGCCCGGTCGTCTTGGCCGCCGCTGGCTCCGGCTCGGCACCCGGCGCCGACTTGGGCGCCTCAGGCTCGACCGCCGGAGTCTCGGACGCTGGAGCGCTGGGAGCAGCGTTGGAAGCGGTGGAACGTGGCGCGGAGGCCGGCGCTTGGGCAGGCACTGGGGCCTGGGAAGTGGGAGCTGACGCGGTGGCGTGCGATGAAGACACCGGAGCGTCAACAGGCGTGGACTGGCGGCATCCCATGGCTGGAGAGGAGGTGGAGGATGGCTTTTGTCTTGGGCTTTCGATTTTGGAAATGCTGTGGATGGAGGAGGAGGCCGGTCGTGTACGGAGACGAGAGGTGTGGGTGGGTGGTGTCCATACCGCGGGCAGGCGGCAGCAAGATGGAGGAGGGGATAGAGCCGAACGGACGGGGAGAGGAAGCCCGGCAGATGGATATGAAGATCGAGAAACGCCGAGAGATCGATCTCACAGCATACATTACCGCTATTACCGCGACCTGATGGCAGGAAACGACGAGGGACACGCGTGACGAGCACATGACACGGAAGAGGACAATGGCACTGCTGACATCGGCAGAGGAGCGAAGGCGTATTCCAGCGAGACGCTGGCGCTGTTCGTGGTGTATGTATATTTGGCGATTTGGCGCCTGACCAACATGTGGGAGGCATCAACCAGCGTTTCCATGGGTGCTGGCCCAGCACTGCTGGGAGCAGAGTCTGCCCAACGTATGCATCACTATGGGCTAGATATACCGCATGAGCTCTCTCTCTCTCTCTCTCTCTCTCTCTGCTACAGTATCGGTACCTACGGTTAACACTCGGAGAGCATCGTGTCCTAGCGACCCTCGTGCGACGGGAATAGGAGTGTGTGTGTGTGTGTGTGTGTGTGTCGCTGGGCCTACCCCAACGAGACACCGACGAGACCACCAGGCCCGCCCGTGGGTTCGCGGCCGCGTCCTGCCCATCGCCTGCCCAAAAGAGCTCCTCAAGGGGCGTCTTCCTCGGAATGCTGAGCTATAATACAGAGCGACCACAGTACTGTACAGCATTACGGAACGGAGTTGACTGGCTGAAGTTTCAGTCTCCGGGGGGTCTTCGGCACGCGCAGCTGATGCTGTGCAGTGGGCCTTTCATGACGATAAGGTGGCTGCTTACGAGGCGCCGCAGTTGTTTGCGCGCCCACCTCGGCACTGAACGTTGAGTGTTCACAGTACACACTCAAAGCTCAGTAAATGAACGGGAGGCAGCCGCAGTCCACCAAGAAGCTCGTGAAGAGATCTCTATCCAGCTCGTCCTCACAAACGTGAAGCGATGGCCGCGTTCCCGTCAACTTGCACGTCACGTCGCTAAACGACGATTTTTACAAAAAAACTAAAAAAAGCCACATTAGTTTTAACTAAAAAATACGATATCGCTAATGTACTGTACCTGTGCGGTAGAAAAATAATTCAATACTGTATTTGTAAAAATAACGAAACTTACCATCACTCAAACTTTCGAAATTGCAGTTGCCGAATCAACGCGACCTGTCCATGAACTCCTGTGGTTGAACTTGGTTGAATTCAAGAACCGTTGTCTTTCCCAAAACGGCAAAGTTCAAGCGCGGGAGTGCCACCGAGTCCGCTCCACGACGACTCAGTCATCAACCGTCTCAGGTCCATGGTGTCGTCCAGCCAGCCCCGGCGAACCTCAGCCTCGGCGGGCGACGGCCGTGCTCAATGAGCCTGGGCGATCGCGGAGGCATCGCCGGTCGCAGCTCCTGAGGTTGTGAGAAGGGGACACGACCAGGTGCACACTGTACGGACTGTAGTACAGTACAGTACAGTACTGGACGAACGAAATGAGCCCAAGACATGGACGGCTCCGAGCGCAACTCGCCTGCGCTTCTGTCGTGTAGGAAGGCATCCACAGCACTCGGTGGTGATTTGCAATGCACAGCAATGGCCTTGCTCGCAGGCCGCTGCCAGGTACGGTACCGATACACTGTGCAGCAAAAGGTCGGCTCGTGTGACTACACTGTGATGTGTAAAGTACAGTACTGCACTACTATTATAAATACATGTACACTTTACGTACTGTTGCACCCTGCAGATTTGACGGAAGGCGCAATCTTCGGTTGCGACCCATCGCTCTTCAGTTCTGGGCGAAGTGGCCATGAATTAGTCGCACATCCCAGCAGACGCCACTCACCCACGAACCATGTCTGAGGTGACGTCTCCAGCAGCTCTTCCTATTTGTATTGTACTGCATTGATGTCATAAATGGCAAACAATCAAAACGAGGCCGGACTTGTGAGTTTGCTGACAGTTTGACCGTGAATAGTACTGTACTGCGTTGCGACTGTTTCATTGATCTAGTTGGTCAAACTATGCACTGTTTAACAATGCCGTTTTGCAGCAGCTCACTGCTGCACAGTTAGGGCACGAGTCAGCGGGCACTGACAGTGTGGTTGCAAACTGTTCCGCCGGCCTCTTAGCGTTCACAGAAGCAGGAAAACGTCAATTTTGTCCCGTTGTGAGCGAATGACGTACATGTATTCTCTGCAGGACGCTCTGTTCAACACAATCGAGACTGGCGGTAATACATACAATACGTACTCGGAAAACGTAGGTGCACGCACACACACACACACACACACACACGGCACGGTGCATATGTCCTGTACCACGGTGAAAAGTGAAGAAGCGCTCGCACCAACGTCCGTGGAAGCTGGGAGTCCCTGGGAGCTGACACGACAATGTCCCACAGACTCCACGCCACCATGGTTGAAGTTAAACCCCATGATACGCAAGGGGGATTTGCAAAAACACGGTGGCACCTGCTCACTGAGAGGGTGCGGCTTCGTTTGATCATGCAGCACTGTAACTTTACTGTGAATATGTACTGTGGATTCCATCACTATGTACTGAAGTTGATGAGTTAAGTTCCGTTTCATCCTGACTGTATGCTCACTTTTACGCGGGCAAGTAACTTATTTTAGTATAGCTCAGAGAATGCACAAACTGATTTGGGTGGTGCCCACGTTGACTTTTGCGTTTCAACAGCTTCAATTCGACATTTGCATTTTCGGCATTTGCATTTTCAATGGATAAAGGTGGGAAGTGGATAATTTGACGCGGACCGCACCGACTGTCCAGCCTCCAAGCCCCACACGCCCCAGTGTTTTAACTGTAGTCGGCCACGTCTTGCATCTTTCACAATCGCTTTCCAAGACAAACGGTTAAATTCCATCATTTTGAGCCGGTGTGGTTGAACTTTTTAGTGTCGAGAGGGTGCGGGTCCCGCCAAGAAAAGAGACAAAAGAAGAGCCCCCCGCTCAGGTTCAACCTCAAGCCGCACATAGCGCGTGCAACTACTGCACAGTGTACCGTCTCCGTTCCCCGTCCTCTTCAATTTCGATTTTTGGACCGTAAAAAAGTGTCAAAAAGGCGCCGATTGCGCTCCCGCCGATGGTTTCGCGAAATCGTGGCCCTCGCCCGGCTCCTTGGGCGCCCGCACATCCCCGGGACGCCTTGATCAGTCTCATTGTGCATGTTGCTCCTCGGTCTATCACCCCCTCCGTCGTCACCGTCGATCCCGCAGGGCTGATTAAAACGGTCCGCGGTCGGCGGTTCCGGTCGCTCACTTTGGCTTTCGCCGCCCAGCGCACCCGACTGAAGTCCAGCCCAAGCCGCAGAGTCACAAGTCGCAGCAGCAGCCATGGCGAGCAGCACGCCGACCAACCAGTACGTGGCCATGTCGCCCACCCCCGAGGCGCTGGCGGCCGCCGAGAGCAAGATGAGCGCGGGCGAGTACCTCAAGTCGCGCGTCACGACGCTCAAGCCGCCCATGGACACGCTGCCGAACCCCTTCACGGCGCTCAAGCTGCTCAACAAGATGCAGTGGCTGAACTTCGCGGTGGCCTTCATCGCCTGGTCGTGGGACGCGTTCGACTTCTTCACCGTGTCGCTGACGGTCTCGGAGCTGGCCGAGGAGTTCGACAAGAGCACGACCGACATCACGTGGGGCATCACGCTCGTGCTCATGTTCCGCTCGGTCGGATCCATCATCTTCGGTATTGCGGCCGACCGCTACGGCCGCAAGTGGCCCTTCGTGATCAACAACGTTCTGTTCATCATCTTCGAGCTCGCCACGGGCTTCTGCAACACGTACACGCAGTTCCTGGTCGTGCGCGCCTTCTTCGGCATCGCCATGGGCGGGCTGTACGGCATGGCGGCCGCCACGGCGCTCGAGGACTGCCCGCCGGCCGCGCGCGGCATCGTCTCGGGCATGATGCAGCAGGGCTACGCGTTCGGCTACCTGCTGGCCGTGGTGTTCTCGCGCGCGCTCGTTGACACGACCAGCCACGGCTGGCGCCCGCTCTTCTGGTTCGGCGCCTGCCCGCCGGTGCTCATCATCATCTTCCGTCTGGGCCTGCCCGAGACCAAGGTGTACCAGGAGCGCCAGCGCGTGCGCGCGGCCACGTCGAACGCCACCGCGACCTTCCTCGCCGAGGGCAAGATCGCGCTCAAGCGCCACTGGATGCTGCTCATCTACATGGTGCTGCTCATGGCGGGCTTCAACTTCATGTCGCACGGGTCGCAGGATCTGTACCCGACGATGCTCAAGAACCAGTTCCAGTTCAACGCCGACCAGGTGACGGTCACGCAGGTGGTGGCCAACCTCGGCGCCATGGTGGGCGGCACCTGTGTGGGCTACTACTCGCAGATGTTCGGCCGCCGCCTGTCCATCATCGTCGTGGCCATCGTCGGCGCCGCGCTGCTGTACCCGTACTCGTTCACCTCGAACGAGTCGGTCATGGCCGCCGCCTTCTTCGAGCAGTTCTGCGTGCAGGGGGCCTGGGGCGTCATCCCCATCCACCTCATGGAGCTGTCGCCGCCGTCCTACAGCACCTTCATCGTCGGCACGGCCTACCAGCTCGGCAACCTCATCTCGTCCGCCTCGTCCACCATCGAGGCCCACCTGGGCGAGAACTTCCCGCTGCCGCCGACCGCCTCGGGCACCAAGCGCTACGAGTACGGGAAGGTCATCTGCATCTTCATGGCCGTCGTGTACGCCTACGTGATCATCCTCACGTTCATCGGCCCCGAGTACCGCGGCAAGGAGTTCGACGTGGCCCACGACCAGGACCTCGAGGACGCCGCGCACGTCAACCCCGAGGACCTCGACCGCATCCTGCACGGCGAGGGCAATGACAGCACCACCGAAAAGGCGCTCAAGGGCGCGCGCGTCTAAGCTACGGTAGTCAAGGAGGATACTAGGTGCATATTGATTGAGACAGAGAGAGAGTGACAGTGCAGTCGGCGCTGCTCGCCTTGGACGACCGTCCGAGCCGAGAAGCCACATGTGTGATTGAGAATATTTGGCATTGACGTTGAAGCGAACTGTGTGCATTGTACTTTGTACTGGAAATGTTGTGCGAGTAAAATCGGTTAAAAACGACATACAGTAACTTTTCAACTAATTTTATTCAGAAGTAAAAGTTTCAAAATATAATAGTTATAATTATTTTAATTTACTACTTTTGAATTTGTAAATTTACAGAAATGAGACTTTAGAGTATTTGCAGAGAGCCACAACAAAAAACAAACCCAAACTAAAAATACCGTAAAACGCCACAAAGTTTGACAGTCGCATTTTAGACACACACAAAAACGCCAAAATACTGTCGCGACTGGGCTAGCCAACAAAACTCAAACCGAATCAAAGCTAAAATCGACTGCCATTCGCTACACCTTCTCGCCAAAATCGGAAGTGTACACCACCCTTTTCGACACTTTCTGCACCTTTTGAAAAACTCACCAGACTCACAGCTCAAACTTGGAGTGCACCTTGAGCAGCGTGCGCAGCTCGTAGTGCGCGACGCTGGCGCTCGGGCGGTCGCTCGCGTTGTAGCTGAGGCAGCGCATGGCGAGATCGCGCACGTCGTCGGGGCAGTCGTCGCCCAGACTGGGCGTCTCCTCGCTCGTCACCTTGAGCACGATCAGCGCGTTGGTGACGCCGTCGAACGGCTTGAGCAGCGTCGAGAGCTCCGACAGGATGACGCCGAACGAGTAAATGTCCGCCTTCTCCGTGTAGCGCTCGCCGCGCAGCACCTCGGGCGCGATCCAGGCCATGGTGCCGATGCCCGCCGTCATGGTGGCGTCCACCTGCCACTCGCGGGAGATGCCGAAGTCCGTCAGCTTGGCCTCGTAGCTGTCGCTCAGCAGCACGTTCTTGGACTTGAGGTCGCGGTGGATGATGGGCGACGGGAACGAGTGCAGGTAGATCATGCCCTCGAGGATGTCAAGCGCGATGGTCGCCTTGGCGGGAAGCGCGGACGAGTTGTTGTACCAGTCGAACTCGTCCGGGTGCTCGCTCTTGCGCTTGAACTGCCGCTTGAGCAGCGCGTCCAGGTCCCCGTTCGGCATGTACTCTATCAGCACGGCCATGTCGGACAGCATGCTCCACGTGACGCCGATGAAGCGGATGATCTTGGGGTGCGACAGCGTCGACAGGAGCTTGATCTCCTCGATGAAGGCGCCGAGGCAGCGGTCGTCCGTCGCCTTGTCCGGCAGCATCTTCTTGACCACCACGGTCTGGTCCTGGTACGTCGCCAAGAACACAATGCCGAAGCCGCCCTTGGCGATCGGCCGGTCCAGCGCGACCTCGCTTGCGGGGATGCGGTACTTGACGAGCGCCGACTCGACCGCCGTGCCGCCCATGACGGTCACCTTGCCGCCGCTGAAGATCGTGTTGAACGCGTACGAGTTGTTGCTGCTGCCCATGTCGTCGTCGTCCTCGCTGCCGTTCGTGTTGCCCGTGCCGTCGTGGCCGTGCTTGGCGGCCGTGCTCTGGTTGGCGAAGAACCTGGCGGGGTCGCTGTCGCCGAACGCGTTCGCCTTGTTGTGCTTGTTCTGGTAGACGCGGTAGCCGACCGCCGCAAGCACGACGGCGAGCACCACCGCGATACAGACCACGACGATGACCACGGTCGACGACCCACTCGAAGCCTCCGTACTGGCGGAAGTCGTCGACTGCGACGACGATCCCGAGCTCGACGCGGACGACGCTAGCGAGCCGTATGTCTCCGCGAACAGATCGTCTGAGATGACGCACACGCTGAGTCCGTTGATGGTCACGAGATCCGCTCCGTTCGTGGAGCAGCTCGACTGGTCAACGGTGGCCGTGAGGCTCTTGAGGTCCTGGAACGTCAAGTAGTCGGAGCGCGAGATCTCGAACGTGGTGATGGTGTTCGTGCCCAGATCCAGGTGTTCCAGCGCCCACGGGAACGAAACGCCCTGCACCGACGTAATGCTGTTGCCCGAGAAGTTGAGCGTCTTGGCCACCTGCGGGAGGGTCACATTGTACAGCTCGGTCACCGCGTTGCCCATGAAGTTGCTGCATGGACACAGATATCGGGTGAGTTGTTGTCGTTGACTCTCATCAATGTCAAGCTGATAGATAGACTCACAGCTGGTTAATATTGGAGGGCAGGCCGCCCGGCACAGAAGTGATCTTGTTGTCGCTCACGTCGCTGAGTAGACGTCGACACAATCACGGGATTAGGAGCAGCGAATCACAACAGCAGAGTCAACGGGAAACGTACAGGTTGGTGAGGTTCTTAGGGAACGTCACGCCCTCGAGCGATGTGAGCTCGCAGCTCTGCAGGTTCCTTTGGTCCCAACCACGCAAAGGAGATCTCGTTAGAAGCTAGTGAGACGGCGTGGGTTCTCGACGGGACCTCGGACACGTACAGGTTCTTGATCGCGTTCGGGAAGGAAGCGCCCATGATGGTTGAGAGCGGCAGGTTGTGCACGTAGAGAAGCGTGAGCGACGACGGGAACTCGACGCCCGCGAGCGACTCGAACATGTTCCCGCCCAGCCAGAGCTGCTCGAGCGTGCTGGGCAGGCTCATGCCGTCGAACGTCTCGATGTAGTTCCAGCTCAGGCCCCTTTGGTCACACATCAACAGGCGTCAGCGTATCAGCTTTTGTGGGGGAGACATCGAGACGACGACCACTGTCGACGTACAGGTAGGTGAGCGACGACGGCACGGTGATGTCCTCGAAGGACGTGATGGCGTTGGATGTAAGCGACCTGCGACCACAAACACACAGAGTTAGCTACACGCTCGGTATACTAAGAGCGCAGGCGCAGGCGGGATTGGTGGCGCGCTTACAGCTTGGTGAGCGACGTCGCGCCCTCCAGGTTGAGCGTTGTGATGTTGTTCGTGTCGAGCACCCTGCGTCATCGCATCATACGGGTGAGTCTCTCATCCGTCGGACATCCTCACACACGGACACCGCGTCCACGTACAGGGACTCGACGTCAGGGATGCTGTCGACCTGCGCGATCTTGTACCCCGTGGCCGTGAGCGCGCCGTCGTCGTCCACGGTCAGGACGCTCGTGTCGCAGTCGGCGTCGTACACGATGGCCTGCGAGTCGTTCTTGCCCTTGGCGAGCGTCACGAGCCCGTCAAAGTCGCACGAGGACGAGGACGAGACGGAGGAGGCCGCGGAGACCGCGGAGATGGCGCCAAGCGCTGCCGCCACGAGGCGGAGCCTTCGCCGCAGCATCGCCGGTCGTTGTCTAACCGCGCGAGTCGACGAGGGTGGGGCGCGGACGCACGGCTGTAACTCGACCCCCAGACACGGGGAAGCGCTCGGCTCGCGGACGCAAGAAGTGCGGACGAAGGGGGAGACTCTGGAGACCGCGCGGGACGTCGCGAGCGCGGAGATTAAGCGGCAGGAACCGCGGAGTGAGCGATCGGCGGCGCGGAAGACGGCGCTGATACTTTGGATGAGATGATCCTGGGGGAACGAGAAGCAATGGAGTCAGTCTAACCCTATGGGGTTACCCGAGGGCGTAACCCGTGGGGGAGATGTGAGGTGGGGGAAGGGGGGGGGGGGGACCACTTGGCACGAATGTCACCCATAAACATATAAAATATCAACTATTATAAGATTTAGACGTGTATTAAACTCTTCATAATATTATATATATATTGGAATTGTACAGATATTTGATAATAAAGGGTATTGTGCCTGCGCGATGGCTTGGGTCGGAAGCGTTCAGGATTGGTCAAAAAGGTGTCGGACAGAAAGCCGGACCAGCCGAGGCACGTCACGTAGGTTACGCCGGCAATCTCCACCAGCGAAAACAGTACCGTGGATGCCGAATTGTGGCCAAAGGGCGGGTCGAAGTTTGGAAGTGCCACTCGCTGGATATTTGGCAGATCCGTAATGCCGCGCCTAGCCAATGAACCAGCCCGGACGACACTGTATGTACGATAGAGGTTCGCGTGGCCGGAATTGATACAGCAGGCGAGAGCGGAAAGCGACGTCTTGCGAGCCGAGCGATGAGTTCGGTCACGTTTGGCTGGTTCTGGACTGTACTGATACTTTTGTAGCCACGCTGTGCCCACTCGGACCAGGTCATTTGGGCACACGTACAGTGCGCCGGTATGGCGAGTTTCTACTGTACAATACCGGTAATATGCGTTCGCAGCAGAGGATCCGATAACAGTTCCGGTACAAAAATTGCGACTTGGTGAGAGCCATTTGCGCCGAGCTTGTTCATGCCCCCAGCTGGAGACCAAAGCCAGGGTTTGGCTTCAACTTTTGAGTGTTAGAAAAGCACATCCGCACTGATTTGGCATAAAATACCATCGAAATTGATAAGGAATCAGTTCAATCTCTCGTAAATTTATCTCGCTCACAGGCTCTACCAAAATAAATTGCCCCATTATCGATTACGTACAGCGTACTGAAAAAAGGGTACGGTCTGAACCACAAATGTAACCCTTCCTAAAGTGTACCCATCGGGTTCAACGTCACTTCGACAACGTAGCCCATCGGCTACAGTATGCCCAGTTCAATGTGTACAGTATTAATTTTCAGTCGTAAAGGTGCCCTCTCGAGTCCAGGCGTCCTCCTGGGGAACCTTACAGCAGCGAGTCGTCCAGCGTCTGCGAGAGCTCGCCGTCGTCTTCGTCCTCGTCGGCGTCGTCATCGCCGCAACTGAGCTCTGCTTCGTCTGCTCCTTCTACGCCAGCTCGATTCTCCATTTCCACTGCCGGCACTTCCTCCCCGCCTGCTTCTCCTCCGTCTTGATCGTCTCTTGCACCTATATCGTCGCCCTCTTCCTGGTCCGTCAAGTTCTCGTCACACGCTCGTTCGTCATCGCAGTTGCCATCCCCTTCATCGCTGGTTGGAGTCGGAGGGATCGGCGCTGACGACGCGTCTCCAGCCAATGCTGTGGTGCCACTGGCCATACCCGGCTGTGCTCCACCCCTCGCCAACTGCCGCCGCAGCGCAGCGCGCGAGAGCTTGGCGCCGCGCACCTGGAAGTCGGCGCCAAAGGACGACACGGGCTTGCCGACGAACTCGCCGCGGTGGATGCGCTTCCAGCAGCCGGTGTTGGGCTCCACCCCAGTATTACTCCCTCCCTTCTTCTTGCTCTCTTCGAACTCGCGCAGGTCGACAATGACCTTGACGATGCCCGCGAGGCCCGCTGTGACGTATCGCTCAGCCGTGGGCGTGCTGTAGTCGCACGCGGGCGACGAGTTGACCTCGATAAGCCACGGCGTGAAGCTCGCGTCGATCATAAAGTCGTAGCCAAAGAGCTCGCACGCGTTCTTGCGGTGCGTCACGCGGTCCTGGACGCACTGCAGCGCGCGCACGATGATGGCACGCATGGCTGGGCGGATCTGCGCCTCCCACACATCGGGCAGCGCCAGTTTGCGCTCGAGGTACTTGCAGAACTCGTCCGAGTGCCACATATTGCCCTCCACCATCATGTCTCCGTCGTCCGTCCCGTACACGTCGTTGAACTTGTCGCTGTACTTCTGGATCGAGTTGTTGGTCAGGTGCACGTACTGATCCGACAGGTCGGTCGTCGAGTACTCCTCGGACGAGAAGCGCAGGTAGCAGTCCTCATGCATCCAGACCGTGAGCGGGTCCCAGCACGTCACGAGCACCCACTGGCGGATGTCGAACTTGCGGCGGCACGAGCAGCGGATTCTCGATGTACTTCTGCGCCACCCACTGGCACTCCTTGTGATTCTCCACGTCCGCGTACCCCAGCAGCGCGTCCAGGTCGTTAAACACTCGGATGCCGCGGCCGCGCGACAGTCCGGCCGGCTTGACGATCCACACGTTCTGGCTGGGCGCCGATGCCGGCTTCTTTGCGTCAAACAGCGCCTCCGAGCCGCCGTTGATGTGGAACTGGGGACACAGCGAGGAGAGAGCGCGCACCAATCGCTCGGCCTCGCGCTGCTGCTTGGCGCTCACGGGCTCGACGCGAGAGACCAGAGCAGAGAGCCGCGCCTTCTCACGGTTGAACGGCTCAGCCATCCGCTTCTCCTGTCTGCGTTGCTGCTTCTTCTCCATGGCCGTCAGCACTGTGTCGACACTTGCAGCTGACGGTCCTCCAGAAGCGTTCCCGCTTCCATTTACGCCTTCGGTCGCTCCCCCGTCCATGCCACTCATCTTGTCGTCCGCGTACACCTTGCGCACGTACACGAGCGACGCGCGCAGCTTCCCCGGCTGATCGACGGGGCATTTCGAGAGAACTTCCCACTGCAGATCCGTCACGAGCTCCTGCTGACTGGCCAGCTCGTCGTCAAGACTGTCTTCGAGCGGGTCGTCGCCCAGGCTGGAGCACGCGAACAGCTCGGAAGGAGGGAGGACAGCGCCGTCCTCGCCGATCTGGCACTCGGGGCGGCTGCTCCGCACCTTTTTCCTCGCGACCGCCAGCACCACATCCAGCACGCCGTGGTTCACCACCAACGCCGCTGCCTCCTTCTTCCCGTGTTGGCGAACGGCGCGACCTACAAGCTGCTTGAGCAGCCCTTCCGCCACGCCGAAGCGGAAATCCTGCACGAACGCGTCCATGTCGCTCGGCTCGTTCAGATCGAAGGCCCGAGGGAAGATGGAGTCGCAGTCGAAGCTCTGGACGACGGTCGCGCGCCGAAGACTGTGCAGGAGTCCGACCTTGGTCGTCATGGCCGTGTTCTGCGCAAAGTGGTTCACGTACTGGTGCTTCTCGAGCTTGCCGCCGCTCTTCAGGTCGTCGCTCTTGAGCGCCCACTTCAAGTCGAAAAAGGGGGACGTGCGGTCCTGGTTCCAGAACCACCCGCGCTTCTCCAGCTCCTCACGGATCACCGGGTAGCAGCCTGTGACGATGAACACCTTCTGGTCCGCACGCACACCGTGTCGCTTCTTCCAAGACGCAAAGTCGCGCGCCTCTGGCACAACCTGGGCGTCGCGCTCTTTCAGTTTGCTCAGCCGCGCCACCATGGCCTCCACGTTCACTTGTGGCGCCGCGGCGGCAGCGGCAGCGGCGGCCTCCTGCTCCATCTGCAGCTGCCGCTCGCGCGCCTCTTGCTCCTGCTGGTGTCTCCGCGCAGCTTCTTGCAGCGCGCGCGCCGCCTCCTGCTGGGTCTTCTTCTTCTTTCGCTCTTGCAGCGCGCGAGACTCTTCTTCCTTGCGCTGCTTCTGCCGCCGCTGCTCGGCCAGCTTGGCCAAGTACTCCTGCTGCTTGCGCCGCATCGCCTCCTGCTGGTCCTTGACCGCTCGTCGTTTCTGGTCGTCAGCTTCGTCGATTTGGACGTCGTCGTCAGCGATGGAGCTGACGGCTTCTGGGCCATTATCTTTGGGGCTAACGCTTTCTGCTTCCGCCGCCATGGCATGGTCTTCCTTGTTGTTGGCGTCTTGGATCGCGCTGAGGATGGCGCGAGTGACCTTCTCCTGCCGCTTTCGCTCGCGCTCACGCTCCTGTTCCAGTTCCTCCTCCTTCTCTCGCTTCTTGGCCTTCAGCTCGTCTAGCAGTCGCTGCTGCTTCTTCAGCAGCTTCTTCTGCTGCCGTCGCGCTCGCTCCTTCCGCTCGCGATCGGTGTCGTCTTCCGCTTTCTCCTCCTCAGCGACTTCTACTGAGTCTTGGACCTCGCCAACGTGCTCGTCCTGCTCTGGACGTGTTGGCGTCGGCGCTTCGCTCACTTGCTGTTGCTGCTTCTTGAGCGCCGCCTCCTGCAAGATCTTTTGCGTCGACTTGTCGTGCTGCTTCTTGCGCCGGCGCTCTTGCCGCTCCTTGTCCTCGCGCTCGCGGCGCTTCTTCTCCTCCAGCTCCTTGATGAAGTCGCGGTTCTTGGCGTGGGCCGCCGACTTGGGGGTCCCGTCGCTCGCGTCGCTGTTATTGCCTCCGCTCCGACGACTGCTGCTGCCGGTCGCACTTCGCTGGCTCGCGCGCGTCTTCTCTTCGTCCTCGTCTTCGTGAGGCTCGTTGTTGCTTTCCGGTCGGGCTGGCAGTGACGGACCGCGCTCTTCCTCCTGGTTGCATTTCCCAATCGACGCAGTTGAAGCAGACGCGATGCTGGCACTCGCAGACGACCCAACTGGTCGGAGCAGCGGCTTGACCAGCCGCGGGAACTTGAGATGCGAGCCGGAGATCGGAGGCCGCGCGACCATCGTCGCGTCCGTCGACGGCTTCTTGGGCAAGGGCGGCCCCGCGCCGAGCGGCGGGAGTGCCATCGTCTCCGCTACAGTCGCCGCTTTAGGGCGCGCGCCAGCCAGCGCCGGCAGTATCAGCGCCGGCGACGACGACGACGACGAAGGCGGTCGAGCGAGCGCGTCTTGCGGCATCGTTCCGGACACTTACCTATCGATCTGGATGGCTCGCGCACAAGGTCGCATGCATTAACCCACGGACGATGCGCCTCAGTTGGCCGATTGGACGGCGAGGTGTTTCGCGCTGTGTGCTCGCGCTATTCTCGATGGAGTCTGCATCCATGAACTCACTGTGAGGAGCAAACGCGTGCGATATAAATACATGCAGGCACGCACCGTTGCTGCTTGTGTGCATGTCGATGAGCGTCCGTTTCTCCTCAGCGTGTCTTGTGGTCCATCGTGTGGGATGATGTGCTCTTCCATGCTTGTCACTCGCGATGTTAGATCCAATTGAAGCGATGCAATGCTTACCACGAACTCGAACAGCCCTTCAGGTGAAATCCCAGCGATCCATTGTTACCGCACCGCAGAGCGTCCGCGACGCGACTGGCCTGCGCACACTACGCCAAGCGCGGGAAGAAGGCTGAGGCGTGGTCAGCTGCGTAGCAACCGTGTCGTCCTCTCCTCCGACTGCCCCGGGCAGCAAATCTATAAGCAAATCAAGGGCTGCAACTACAAACGGCCTGTCATCTACATTTGGCTGTAGGCTTCGACGTGGACGCCGGCGATGGCGCGTCCGGACGGGTCGGCACGGTTCTTGAAGGCTTCGTCCCACTCGATGGCAGCGGGCGTGCTGCACGCAATGCTTGGGCCGCCGGGCACCGTGAGCGCCGCGACCTCCTTCTCGAAGTGCTTCTGGAAGATGCTGCGGTACAGGTACGCCTCCTTGGTCTGCGGCGTGTTGTGCGGGAAGAGGCGCTCGGCGTATTTCATCTGACGGTCCGTCACCTCACGCTCGGCCCAGTCCTTGAGCGAGTCGATCCAGCCGTAGCCGACACCGTCCGAGAACTGCTCCTTCTGGCGCCACAGAATCCGCTCCGGCAGGTACGGCTCCTCCTTGTCGTCGAACGCCTTGCGGATGATGTACTTCTCAAACTTCTTGGCCTGGGGGTCGATCATCTTTTCGCGCGAGTCAATGTTCATGGCCACCTCCAAGAAGTCCGCGTCCAGGAACGGCACGCGCGCCTCGAGGCCCCAAGCGCTAGTCGACTTGTTGGCGCGCAGGCAGTCGTACTGGTGCAGACCGCGTAGCTTGTCGACCGTCTCGCGGTGGAACGCCATGGCGTTCGGCGCCTTGTGGAAGTACAGGTAGCCGCCGAAGACCTCGTCGGCGCCCTCGCCCGAGAGCACCATCTTGATGCCCATGGCCTTGATCTTGCGCGACATGAGGAACATGGGCGTCGACGCGCGAATAGTGGTCACGTCGTACGTTTCCAGGTGCTTGATGACCTCCGACACAGCGTCCAGACCCTCCTGGATCGTGTACGTGTACGAGTGGTGGATCGTGCCGAGGAACTCAGCGACCTCCTTCGCGGCGATCAGGTCGGGCGAGTTCTCAAGACCGATCGTGAACGAGTGGATCTTGTTGATCCACTCGCCGCCGCTGGCCACGAGCTTCTTCTTCTCACGGACGGCGATCGACGCCACGAGCGACGAGTCGAGGCCACCCGATAGCAGCACGCCCCAGGGCACGTCCGACATCATGCGGCGCTTGACCGACGCCTCGAAGGCCTCACGCAGCACCTTGAGGTCGAGCGGCGTCTTGCCAATGTGGTCGGGCGCGAACCACGCGGGGTTGTACCAGGGGCGGCACGACTCGGTCTCGCTCGTAAAGATGTTGCCGGGCGGGAAGGTCTCGAAGCGCACGCACCCGTGGTCCAGCGCCTTCATCTCGGAAGCGAACCAGACGCTGCCGTCCGCGCCGTAGCCGTAGTACAAGGGGGTGATGCCCATGTGGTCGCGTGCGGCCAGGAAGAAGTCCTTCTTGGCGTCGTACAGCACGAACGAGAACATGCCGCGCAGCTTGCCGACAAAGTCGACGCCGTGCTCGAGGTACAGCGGGATGATGATCTCGCAGTCCGACTTTGTCATGAAGTTGTAGGGCGTCTTGAGCTCAGCCGCGAGCTGCTTGTAGTTGTAGATCTCGCCGTTGACGGCCAGCGTGATCGTGCCCTCCGGGTCGTTGCTCACCAGCGGCTGCGCGCCCGACTCGGGGTCGATGATGGCCAGGCGCTCGTGCTCGATCGCGATGCCCTTGTCTCCGAACACGCGGATGCCGTTCCAGTCCGGCCCGCGGTGCTGGATCCTGCACATACCGTCATACAAAACACAAGTCAGAACGAGAAAGTCCATTTAACAGGGGAAAATGTAAGGATAAGACGACGGGACGCACTTCTTGCCGGCGTTGAGCGCGGCCTGGCGCAGCTCCGCCTCGGGCATCATGGACGCGAAGATGGCGACGATGCCGCACATGATGAACGGGTGGTGATCGGTCTACACAGACGGAAATAGAGAGTCTTTTTCCCTGTGGGTCTGGACGGCGCGGCAGGTGTGGAAGTGAGCGGAGGACGGAAGTGTCGGGAAAGGGGGCGTAAGTCGATGTTTTGATGCGCGCAAAGGAGTGATGGTCACGGCAACACAAGAAAATTCCGTGAAGGACCGCTGGTGGTGGATATCCCTCTTATTAGCGGCGTTTTGGTCGTATTTGAGGCACCGTTTTAAATGTTCGTATATATGTTTGAAGCGTACAGGCTACTATAGTCAGGTACGCGTTCTGCTGTTTCACCCCGCGCAGTGAGGTTTTTCATGGAACTCTGGTGGTGCAGAGGGTGCTTGCGCAAAAAAACCCACACTGACGGAACTGGTGACGTAAGGAGTGTAATCTTGTGGAATGACGCATGATGGTGCGAAATGTCACTGTTGTGCGTGGGTCTCGCGATTGGACCCTCTTGTTTTCACTTGATTCTAGTATGTGCTATCAGGTTGCCCATGCTTTGCTCAAGACACCTGAATCTAGGTCAGCAGTTGGAGTCTTTCCCATCTCCTCACCAGCTCACCCATACCGCTCAATACCGGTACCTTCCGGTATCCTTACCGCCCAATCATGAAAAGGCGCCAACGCAGCGCTAAACCGGAACATGACGCCGCACGTGATCGTCTTCGGCGAGCTGAGTCCGCGCGCGCGCGTCCAGTACACGCGCTTCTTGCTCGACAACCGCGTCCAGGTGCGCACTATACTCATCCCTGCTTGCTCTACGCGCGCGTGTGTGTTTCGTCCATCCAATACGTAGTAATCTCCTCCTCGACACTTGTATCCTCGCAGTTCCGCAAGCGCGAGAGCGACGGGCGGTATATCGCCAATATCAGGCTAGCGCTTCCAGAAAGCAGCACTGCTACCGGTTCAGCGGGTTCCGTTGTGTCTGCATCGGCGGACGAGGCAGAGGTGGCGACGGAGGACGAGGGCGGGAACGACACTCCCGCCGTCCCGACGCGCTTCCAGCGCCTCGCCAACCTTATTGTGCTTGTACGTCACCTCTCCATGTTGAATTTGGCAGGCTTGCTCCTTAAGGTAGCGCATGGTGGGCCTAACTATACGCTTGTGGTCCCCCCAGACTGGCGAGCGGGAAGCGAAAGCCGTTGGCGAGACGACAGGGCCGTACGTGAAAGAGACGCGGCTCGTGCGTCTCCTTAACGAGATCTATGACGCTCGTTCCGAGGAAAGCGCCTTCCCTGCACCTGTAAGCGGCAACAGATCGCCCAGTGACAGCGTACGATGCGTTGCTGGCCTTGTCCGGTATCTGAAAGAGAGCTACCTCTCTTGCTTCCATACTGACCGACAACTGCGCTTGCTGTCCAGTTCGCTCGGTTTGTGCGCCACTACCTGACCAACCGGTTCGGACTGAGGAAGATCGTCGACCAGCAGTGTTGGGAGCTCGCGGAAGGGCTCACCAGTCTGCAGCACGTACGTTGCACCTGCATTTGCAGCCATCTCTTACCACGTGCATGCAGGACTGACGCCTGCATTCGCCCTCCAGCGGCTAGACGTCGAGCTCTTCGTCTCTTTCATCGAGGGCAAGTACCCCGACTGGGCGCTTGCCTTCTTCCTCTCGGCGCGATCTCATGTCCAGGTACGATCAGTTGATGGCCCGAAGTTTCTTGTTGTGAGTAGGCGAAGTCAACGACTGAAGTGAATATCAGTCACCATGTCGCGCTGATCTAATGGCTTGGCTGAATGTCTTCAGCGGCTGCTGAGCGCGTCGGCCTACCGCCCCACGCTGCACAAGTCAACAGGGTCTGCCGCCCAGCTCGCCAAGAAGAGAAGACCAGCCGCATCGCTCCTATCGAGCGCGACGCCCCTATGGCTGTCGAAGTCCCAGCTCGAGGCGCTTGGGCTGCTCGTCTTTGGCGCCAAGACCGACGACCTCCATATTGAGGTAAGGATGTGCGTTTGACTCCGTGGTCCATGCTGCCGTTCTCACAGTCTCAATGGCGGTTCAACAGTTCGCTCGCACGGTCCGCGCCTTCATCGTAAGCGATCCCGACGCCAGCGCCACTCGGACCGCCGCGCGAGCTCTCACCGTGAGCGAGTTTCTGCTTCTTTCCACCGAGACTTACCATAAAGCGGGCGGCAACGGCGGCGTTCAGACCCAGCGGAGTCCGCTCGAGCGCCGTCGTGTCGCTGACAACCCCGATCGTGACGACGCGGGGGCAAACGGCGGGTCCATGACGCCAAAGTCCGTCGACACTCCCGTCTCGAGCACTGGCGCCGTCACCTTCGCGTTTGCGGAGGAAAGACCAGCCGCGCGAACCCATGACGACGAGGATCAACCCGACGATGTGCAAGCGCGGCTGGGCTCGCTGCTCGAGCGCGCCAAGCTGCGGCAGCGGCAGCGACAGAATGCGTCATTCGATCTGTGACGCTCGGTTGGTGATGGATGAGGAAGCCACAAGTTGAAGACGATAGGCGCGTGGCCCGTGTGGTTTTCCTTTTATGTTACCGCGTCGGTTCTTCTTCTACAAGCTCTGGAGTCGAGTTCCGAATGGTCTGCGCCGCCCACTGACGAGAAAACATGCAGCTACCTAAGTGAAGCGTGGGCGACGGAGACGCTGGGGTCGAACGGCGAGCTCCCGGTCATCTAACAAGCCGAAAGATATGAAACAGCCAACTAACACTACTTTTTTCGCGCGCGAGGCATTGGATGACTGGGAGCTGCCGACCTCGTGGGGAGAGAGAGAGCTAGTCCAACAGAGTGAGAACCGGGGAACGGATCTAGGGAGTCTAACCGTTCCCCGGCATCGCTCACGCTGACGACCACCCTCTTCGCCCCGGAAGGTCTCGCTCCGACGAGCTGGAGGGACGCGAGTGCGTTTACTACGCGTCCGTCGTCGGCGGGACGTACGACTGCAGCGCCTGCGACAGGTCGCGGATCAGGTCCTTGGGGTCCTCAATGCCGATCGACAGGCGCACGAGGTCCTCCGGGAACGCGCGCGCCTTGCGCACCTCCTCGGGGATGCTGGCATGGGACATGGCGCCGGGCAGCGAGATGAGCGAGTTGACGCTTCCGAAGCTGACCGTGATCTTGAAGAGCTTGGTCACCGACACGATGTGCTGCGAGAAGTCCAGCGAGCCCGTACGGAAGCACACGACCGAGCCGCAGCCGCGCGCCTGCGAGTCGTGGATGCGGCGGTCCGGCGAGGTAGACGGCAACAAACCGGTGTAGTGCACGTTCTGCACCAGCGGGTGGTCGCGCAGGAAGCTCGCGACCTGCTCGGCGTTCTGCTGCGCGTGCAGCACGCGGATGCCCATCGTCTTGACGCCGCGCAGCAGCAGCCAGCAGTCGAACGGGGCCAGGCCCGTGCCCTCGGCGTTCTGGTAGAAGTAAACGTCGCGGCACAGCTCCGGGTCCTTGGCGATGACAATACCAGACATGGTGTCGCTGTGGCCGCAGATGAACTTAGTCGCCGAGTGCACGACAATGTCCGCGCCGAGCGACAGCGGGTTCTGCAGGATGGGGCTCATCATCGTGTTGTCCACCGACAGCAGTGCGCCGACCGTGTGCGCAGCCTCGGCCAGACGCGCAATGTCGCACACGCGCTGCATGGGGTTGGTGGGCGACTCCATCATGACGAGGCGCGTCTTGTCTGTGAGCGCCGCAAGAAGGTTCTTGGGGCCGTCCACGCTCGACAGGTCCACGTACTTGACCGTCACGCCGTTCTTGGTCGCGATCTTGCTCAGGAGGCGGTAGGTGCCACCGTACGAGTCGTCCGACAGCACGATCTCGTCGCCGGCGTGCGCGAGGCGCGAGACTGCCGACAGCGCGGCCATGCCGCTCGTGAAGGCGAACGCGCGGTGGCCGCCCTCCAGCTCGGCCATCTGGCGCTCCAGCGCCGCGCGCGTCGGGTTGCCCGACCGAGTGTAGTCGTACGCGCCAAAGTTGGTGGCCGACGGCTGCGCGAACGTGGACGTCTGGTAGATGGGCATGGTGGCCGACCCGTGCGGGTCGTCCTTGCACGCCTCGAAGCTCACGAGGCGCGTGTTCACGCTGAAGTCGTCCGCCGCGTCCTCGCTCTCCTTGGTTTCGTCCACCAGCAGCGACTCGTTGCCGTCCAGGTTGGCGCGCACGCTCTTGGGCTGCGACTCGACCTCGTGGCGCGGAACGAAGATCTTCTCCGGCTCCGCGTGGCCCGACCCGGAGACGAGCTGCGTCACGTAGCTACGCTCGAGCATAAACTCGAGCCGGGACGCGAGCGAGGACGACGCGCCCGAGACCGAGCCCGCGTCCGACTCCGAGTCCGAGCTCTGCTGGTTCGCCGCCGCCTCCGAGGGCGACGCGGGCGCCGCCGAGACGCGCTCACGCTCCGTGCGCAGCGTGCGCTCCGCCTCGAAGAACTGGCGCGTACGCAGGTAGTCGCACACGAGGTCGAACACCTCGGACTCGCCGAGACTCTGCTGCAGCGCGGCCGACATTTTGTTCGGCGTCCGTCGAGGAGATTTGTATGGGAAATGTATGGAGAAAGGCGCGACGGTCAGAGGTGCAAGTGCTCGGAGCGCCGTGGATTTCAGAATGGCGGCTGGATGAAACAGGAAAGGGGGCGGGGCGTCTGTTTTTATTTTACTGGTCCAGAACGGCGGACTCCATTTCCGTACAGATCAGATCGTAACGGTTATCTATTGTGAAAGGTTTTAAAATTAAGAGTGGTGCGGGATAGAGCCGGAATGCGTTATCTTGGATGGATTTATAGAGGTACATAGAGCGAGAGGGCTCACAGCGATCAAGGGTTCTAGAATCGTAATTTGGAGCAAATCCGCAGAGGAAAGCTGAAAATTGTGATTGAGCATGTGCGAGTTCGGAAAAGTCGCAGCTCCACCGGCAAAAGCACACGAGCTTCACGAAAATAATCTTGGCCACAAGAGAAGAGCTATTCTCCAGGGCATGGCGTGAGCGTCGCTTGGAGGTTCGGAAGGGCCATCGGACCAACACCAGGTTTGCTGGAGCGCAGGGCATAATCTTTCAGAGGCGGCGTCGGTTAACAGCAACGCGAGCCACGACCACAAGAGTGTTCTGCTGATATGCCAAGCGCATCTGGATTGCCAGACAGCTGATGCGATGTATAGTATACTGTACTGTACCACTCATTCATTGGCTATTATTTTGTATTTTTCGTTAGTGGACAGTCATTGGATATAAATCCTAAAGTCGACGTTCGATTCGCGAATAATCACGAGAAAGCTTGACACACTCGATATTTCCACAAAATGGTAGTTTCAATCACAAACTTTCCATAATAGGGGGACAATCCGATGAAAATCAAAAGCCAGGAACAGGTATCCAAAGTGAAGCGACCACACAAATGCCCATCGTGGTGATGCATCCCACCCCGCCACGCCGGACGTTTGCACGGAAGCAGGTCGCCGAGGGGATCACGAGCCCAGTGCGCAAGACCCGACGCTGCCTGCGGAGCTGACCGGCATGCAGGACCACACTGTGCTTCACACCCGGGGCTCGTGCGCGCCAACGTTCAGTTCGCGGCCGCTGGCGCGCCGCCACTCTCGTGAAGGGACAGTGGCCTTTCCGAGCACGTGGGGGCAAGGAAACGGGATGGGGAATGAGTCCGCGAGATAGACCAGCGCGCTCCTTACTGGTAATGTACAGTGCACAGCATGGCGTTGGGCGCTATTATACGTGGCCTGTCCGCCGCGCGCTCCCACCGTGTAAAAGCCTGGTTCTTGAGTCGGCGCGCGTTCGAATTCGTCGCCGACTTCCGCCCCTTGGGGGGAGTGCTCTCCCCACTTGCCAATTCGCCCGACGCACCAGCAGAAGGAGCCGCGGACGAGCATCCTGGGGTCACATCGCGTTTCACGCAGGATTAGGTAGCGCCCGCAGCAGCCAGAGCCCGACTCCAGGCTCATCTCGCCATGGGCTACAACATCACGGACGCGACCTGCTTCTACGGACTGGCGCAGGTCGACGGCGCGTGCGCCCGCACGCTAGCGTCCTACAACGAGTCGACCTACTTCCACGCGCAGGTGATCTACCTGGTCGTGGGCGTCGTGACCGCCGTCGTCACGGGCGTCATGTACTGCCGCACGCTCAAGTACGACGCGCCGACGCTGCAGCAGCAGTCCTTCCTGCTGGGCGCCATCAGCGCGCTCACTTTCTTCCTGCGCGGCATCGACCCCGCGGGCTACCGACACGTCGTCCCGCGGCCCATCGTGCTCTTCTTCTCGGACGCCTGCACCTCGGCGCTGTACGCCAACTAGTGAGTCTCCTCATCTCCAGTACGGTATGACTTCTCACGAAGGCTAACAGATTCCATCGACGTGTATGCGACAGCATCTTCGCGCTGGGCTACTGGGCGAGCATCATCCAGCAGACGGCGGCGCTGGTGACGCGGCCGCTGGACCTCAAGTGGCTCGAGCGCGTGTCGATAGCTGGCATCGTGCTCTTCTACCTGATCCTGGACATGTACACGTTCTCGAGCAAGGGCTTCCACCGCAAGGGCATGACGTACCTACAGATGCTGGGCAGCGCCGCCTTCCTGGCCGCGCTCAGCGGCGTGTTCGCCGTCTACGGCGTGCAGGTGCACAACCGCCTGGTGCACTTTGAGCGCCAGCAAAAGATCCACAACGAGCGCAACCGCGCCAACTTTGAGCAGATGGACACCGCGCGGTCCTTCGACCTGGGCACGGCTGATGACATTCCCGTCGCCGAGGAGGGCAAGGCCAAGACGAGCTGGCTGCAGAGCCGGCGGGGCAAGCGCAACAAGAACAGCCCCGCCGCCAAGATCCGCCGCATCATCTACGTCGTCGAGGGCTTCGCCGTCGTCGTCGTGGCCGGACAGGTGCGGGAATTCACAGGATGGAGAGAGACTAGCGGCTGTCACTCGGCTGGTCTGACTGTGTGTGTGTGTGTGTGCGCGCGCGCGCGTGTGGTCCGCAGGTGTACATGGCCGTCAAGAACAGCTCGGGCCCGGACGAAGAGCTCGAGTGCGCCAACGGCTTCCACTGCGACGAAGCCGAGGCCAGCGTCAGCCTCATGCACTGGTTCCAGGTACGCAAACCACTCAATCGCACTCGACCACTGGCCACGAAGCAGACTAACCGGTCCATGACCTCACTGCGTGGTTAGGTGGCGTGCATCTGGATCATCGTGTGGATTTTCCGCAAGGTCGAGAAGAAGGCCGTCATCCCCGGCGAGGACTACGCATAATTAATTAAGGAACGCAACAGTGTAAACGTACGGTAATAGCCAGACCCACACGACGGAAGCGGCGCATATTGGCGCGATCCGGTGGCCGAGCCCCTCTACAGACGGACGATGTGGCGTGCTAGTCGATCTCGAATCGACGTATTCATCCTCCCGTACGACAAGGCGAGCGTGTGCGCGCACCAGTTCCGCGTCGACGCGCAGCCGCGGCCGCCGGTAGCGCCCACGAAGAGCAGGACACAGGCGACTGCGTTGAGTCCGAAGCAGCTCCGGTCCAAGGTCTCCGTCACGTTCGCCGGGTCGACCAAGGAGCTGGCGGACCAGTGGGCCATCAGGTCGTCCGCAACTACAGTGTACACTTTACATGGGATACGGCCGCGCTTCGAGCTCGTCGATCTCTACAGTGCTGTACAGGGCATTTTACTACGTGCACATGAGCCCGAGTTGGCCCCAAGGTGACCCCTTCGCCGAAGGTGTCGCGCCCCGACAGCGCAAGTTCCGATCCGAATCCCAGCATGTAAAGGCGGGCGGCGCGATCACGATTCTCCAAGCGATTGTGATGAAACTACAGCTTACCAAAAGTAGGTACCTCGTTTTGACAAAAGTAGGTGTAGCTACATCGAAAATTTCAATGTCACAATCAAAGAGTTTTACCGATACGGTACCGGTACAACCGAATGTACCTGTACGATACCGGTACATTTTTGAGTCAGAGCACATACAGTACCGATATCGGTAAACTTGCCATGTACGGTACGCCCGTCGCGAGAGTGCAACGTTGGTGACTAGATGGGTCCAAGATCGAATGCCGTTGGCAAGACGCACACCGAGTCCTTACGTACAGTACTGTTGGTGAGTTACTGAACGAGCGGATCGCGAATTTTGTAAACACCAAGCTAAACAAAATGCGACCGAGACGACGCGATCAGTGCCGCATAGTACTGTACTAATTATACCTAGAAAATTGTGTAGCCGAGGCCAGGAGCGGACAAAAGATGGACGGGTCCACTGCGCAAGGATACACTTCCCTTCCGAGCGGTTTGTCGCCCAGCAGGCGCTTCTCAGCGCCAGGATACACGGTGGCGCGGATGCATCCGACCCCATTCCTCATTTGAAGTGCTCAAAAGGTGCTTCGCAGTGTGTACAGTACAGCGGCCGACATGCCTGCCCACAGCACCATCAAAAGGCTCGGGGCGCCCCGCGGAACGAGGAGGCAACGCTCGTGACAGGCTGTGGCGGGCGATGCGCGCATCGTTGACGCCAAGCGTGCGCAGAGCAGCGAGCTACTGCGATACCCAACACAAAATACAGTCTCCCTTCCCAAATTCGACACGGTAGTACAAATAAATTATGTCATTACATAATACACTTAGAAATCGTTTGGTAAAGCAATTTGTATGAAGCCGAAGTACACAAAAATATATCTCAACAGGATATTGGTTTA